>SAYR01030637.1:1148016-1168997 GCA_004382745.1 Argopecten irradians irradians
TTTAGACTTGTAATTTAAAGTCAGGTTTTGACGGATATTGACATTATATGTTGACGTGTTAATTAGATGATCCATAGCTAGTTTGTCCTTTTAAATGTTCAGTGATAAAAATGAATGCAAAAGTGCAGCCCTTCAGGATATATCATTTTTTTATAAATTAAACTCAACAGCACTAGTATGTTAACATTAAATTAAGACACTTGGCACATTTGCATTCATTTTTACGTCTGACTTGAATAAAGCATTTCATCTTGAGGTACAAAGTGATATTAAAAAAACACAAATTTATTCAAAATTTTTTCCTAAACAAAAATGCATGGTGTATGTCTATTAAACTTCATTTTAAAATGTCATCTTCTTACCACTTAATATCAATGAAACAATATATAATTATGAAAAATCAGTTCAATGCCTTTGGAGATTAAAATATAAATAAGACACAAAACGCATCGGTAAGATCCTTGAATGGAAAGACGCAACACTGTTCGTCACATTCGGTGTTCACACGTTCCCTTGTCTGTCAGAAATTAATATTACTTTAAATTTGAACTAAGTGAAATGGGAGTATATTGACATCAGGCCCCGTGCATTCATTGTTTAAATATCTGAAATCATGCCAAGAAAAATACTCTTTAAATGAGTTAAAAGCCATTGTTACAATCATTAAGACTTTTTTATGATGTAAATAGTTAAATATGTATACATTATTTACAGTACGAAATACACACACATGCCCAACTAAACACAATTGGTTTCGTCATCTTCGCCGAGTATCCGATTACATAATGTGATCTCTGTACGGTCGCTTGACTATTATATTGGCGAACGTGTGCATGTACATGTAAACGCAATATCTGAGAACTTACCTTGGTAGTCTGTCCTTTATCATCGTGTCACAAGAAGGAAAACGAGAGGAAGTTAATTTCCTGTTAATGCTGTTGCCGAGCTGTGCAAAAGCGCGCGCACCTAAACAAAGGAATTAAATGACCGCTCGAGTGATCGGAAATACGGATTGTTTATATCAGTGTATCAATAGCATTTGAATTTTGAAATGGTATATGCATCCACCAAGCACCTATAACCAATAATGTTTTTCAATAAAAAAAAAAAACGAACAATAAATGAACAATAAATGAATAATATATTGAAGTGTAGAACTAGTCCTGACTCATTTATCTTCCTTGCAAGCGTCAGAGAAAGACCGGAGCGAGATAATCATTAGTTTAATTCCAAATGTTGCTATTCAAAAATAAAATACATTTTCTGACATAAAGACCTTCTGCGATCAATATGAACTATATTTGTATGATTTTTGAAAAAAAAAATCTATCAAATTTAATTGAAAACTGACGAAAATCCGACGTCATATAGACGTCACATTGGACGTCGCCTACACGTCGGACGTTGACGTCGCTGGGACGTTGTATAAAGGTAACCGAGAGTCATGACCAAAATCCAACGTCGCTTCGACGTCAAACCGACGTCATGTGCTTGCTGTGAAGTGCCTTTCGCGTTTGTGTTTACGTGCTTTTTAATTTGAAATAAAGGAAAGTACAATGTTTGCCAGATAAATGCTTATGATATGATATCACTGACAATTTTGCGCATTTCACAAAAGGATATAATTGTTTGATGTCTTACGATTCCAATCAGGATGTCGTCTTTCTGCTACTGTCCTCAAGTGGTCATGTGACTCTCAAAGGTAAATACATTAAACTTGGTATAATAATGTGTAAGGTGCAGCCATTATTCGTATGTTTTTATGTACCGAAAAAACTACCTCTGTTACATTCGGGACACTAATTCTATGGTCTTGTCTTTGATAGTTGCTACCCTTGTAATATGATAAATATTGGTATTGGTTCTTAAACTCACGCAAGAGATAACTTATTACCGGTACTTTTATTTGAGTTAACCAGACATACATATTTATAATACTCTATAATCTCGATAATAAACCGAATCCAAAATAGGTCGGTCTTGAAAGTAAGCCTTCGATTTCTTACAGTCAAATGTATCTTGAAAATATGCCGGCTTTGAAAATAGGCCGCTCTTGAAAGTCAGCCTTGCATCCCTTGCGATTCCTTGCAGGGTAATTGTCTCAAAAAAATGCCGACATTATCTTATCTGAAGTGTGAACATTGTAAATCGTTATAATGTTCTGTAGTGTTCTAATATGTTATTTTGATTTAAATGGCAGTGAAAAGCATCGAGAGTGTTACTGACCTAACGATTTGTTTAGGAGAAAAAAGGAACATTATAAATTTTGACGGTAAATTTATTCTGTAAATGTATAATTGGTTCATGTATTGTTATTTTTATGTTGTTTGTTTTGATTCCAACGCCAATAAAAGGTTTCGAAAGAAAGTCGATCCCGTAAGTAGGTCTATCATGCCTTACAGAATATCTCATGTCGAAAATAGGACAGCCTTGAAAATAGGCCGGTCTTGAAAATAAGCCAGAGATTTCCTACTAAAAATATATATTACATGTGTAATCACTTGTATTGAACAATGTTTTGGATTATATGCTGATTGTAATTTAGTATTACGGCGATTGACAGCTTAAGGGCGATACTATAGCTGTTCGAAAATACAATTATATTTGTATTAGCTTATATTTGGACCTTGCTAACACCAACTCCTTGTGATCGTGAAGCAATGAGTAGCTGATTATTTGTATGATGGTTAATATTATGGAAATCAAAATAGTTATTCACTTTTCAAAAATGAAATGAATTGCAGTATAACTATATATATAACCTTGGTAATATTAAGACCTTTTGTATCGTATGATGTGATTTACATGTGTAATAACTTGTATTGAACAATGTTTTGGATTATATGCTGATTGTAATTTAGTATTAGATATAGATTTAAATAAATCAATATCGAATGACATTTAATATGTGTACACTGTCACCTCCAACAAACAAGTAATCACTCAGCGTTAATATGCAAAGGTGTTAAATGTACGTTTTGATATGTATTATACATATTGGAAAAAAATACATGGCATTTAAATACAATTTGACTATTGAATATTATACCAACCATACTTATACACTTTGAATTCATTATCAGAATTGATGTAATTGATCATTAAATTATTTAAAAAAATCATAACTAGGAAGCGATATATTTTTAATTTCCATGCAAAAATAGATCTATCATTTGTATTGGTATAGTTTTCTTTTATTTTTGTGCAAATAATTATAAAAAAGAACAGTCGGGCAAGGATGGCTAAAGTCGGTAAAAATGGTGTGAATATATCCAGTATAATTTCTGATGGAATAGAAAAATAAACTTTCTCGTCAAAATCTGTCGGCGTAAGTAGAAATTAATTTAAAGTATAAGAATCCTAAAACGTCCTCCCGGCTGACTATGTCCGTGGTTACATTTCCACGCAGCCTCGCTTTCAATGCTTTCAACATTTCTTTATTTCAATGGTCAGAACTGGAAAAAACCGTCGTATTGATATGTGAGAACTTTTGGAAGGCCAATGAAAGCATTTAGACTGGTTTTCTTGCCCGACTATTCACTTTAACGATTTGATTTATCCTGTTGCATTCAAGATTAAAATATGAGCACATCATCTGTAGATTAATTCGCTGTTATGCCGTGCTCTGGTCCATGATTTATTTGTTCTAAGGAAAGTTATGATAATTATTCTGGTTGATTTCATGGGGGCATATAATCAGCTGAATATTTAATACATCAAAAAATATTTATACCATAGCCATTAACATTTATCACGTACATCTCAAAAAACATAACAATAACATTTTTAATTCATAACGCATTACATTTATAATCAGAATCCTTGTTACTTAAACAATTCATTTTATTCTTTTTGGATGATGACAAAAATAAATTCTGCAGATTTCACACTGATATTTGAAAATTTGCCTCCTCAAACCTCAGTTGTAAGATCAAGCATTATCTATCAAGTTATAGGGTATATCATAGATACATGTTTTAAGTGACCATGATTTCTGGTAGGATGTTTGACTTGGTGGCCGCGTTGTCATATACGCGATAATATAGCTATTGCAAAATGCATTTACTTTTAGTATATTTACCATTATTTTTTGTGATAAGCGTATATATACATGTAAAGCGAATAGTCGGGCAAAGGAAACCAGTCGAATTGCGTTCTTTTGCCATCCAAAAGACATTGACAGATTTGACCAATGAAATAATGGGGAAGCCCCATGTAAATTTAGCACAATTCTAAATATAAATTCGCCTAACTCATCGAAAACGAAGCTGCGTGGAAATTTCGATTTGTGTGATAAACTACTAATGTGGTATGTAAATTGTTGTTTTGAGATAACACATTTGATGCAAATGAAGTATTCTTGTATTAATGGTAATGCTCTGTAATTATTTGTATAAAATCATCCTTAGACATGGAAATCGACACAAATATTCGGCCGACGCAGAGGTGGGGCCCCGGCAAGGGCATGGGAATTATTCTAGCATCGCAATCGTCGTATTTCATATCAACCGAATCATGAATGTTCAATATAATTAATCGTAACATAACTTCCTATATAAAACGATACGAAAATGTTCCATACAACATCCATGCATGTAGCCGTTAAAGATGTGTATTCCGTTTATCCTGTAACCATTATGACATTCAAAACTGGGTTTCCCTCGAAACGAGACGCTTCTTTGATATAGAGGAAAAGATTAATTCACAAAACCGTGGGAAATATGTACGTACATTCACAAATAGTATCAGTAATCATATTCTTTGTGCAATATCACTGAAACAATATGAAAAATACTCAAAAACAATAATTACCCACTAAAGATGTACTTTTCAATGTATGCCTTTGCCATGAGTCTAGAAAAGATTACACCGCCATACGAGATCTCATATATCGCAAAAAGGACGTCATTCACGTGAATGTGACATCAACTTTAAGTGGAACTGAATGTCTTGTTAATAAGGATGAATTTCGTGGTCAAATAAGAAAATGTTCAGTAAGATGTGAAACAAATTCGCGTGATCGTATTGACGGATCAAGCAAATCGTATTGACGGATAAAGCACCAGTTTAACCCGGCAATAGTTATCCGTCAGTATGTTGGGTAGTTGCAGGATAGCAAGCTTTAAATATCTCCATTTTCAGATTATACTATATCGATGTTTATTTGCATTAAACTTGCAGGGCCATATTTATGGAAAGATGACAATAATTCGGTATAATTGAAAGTTGTCTTAGTAAATCAAAACGACAAACCAGCAGGCACATGACGTCACATAGACGTCAGAAAGACGTCAGGATCCAACGTTAGATTTTGGTCAGATACAAGTTGGAGGTGAAAGTTTTTTAGACGTCAGAATCCGAACTTGCATAGACTTGTAATTTAACGTCAGGTTTTGACGGGATATTGACATTATATGTTGACGTGTTAATTAGATGATCCATAGCTAGTTTGTCCTTTTAAATTGTCAGTGATAAAAATGAATGCAAAAGTGCAGCCCTTCAGGATATATCATTTTTTTATAAATTAAACTCAACAGCACTAGTATTGTTAACATTAAATTAAGACACTTGGCACATTTGCATTCATTTTTACGTCTGACTTGAATAAAGCATTTCATCTTGAGGTACAAAGTGATATTAAAAAAAACACAAATTTATTCAAATTTTTTTCCTAAACAAAAATGCATGGTGTATGTCTATTAAACTTCATTTTAAAATGTCATCTTCTTACCACTTAATATTAATGAAACAATATATAATTATGAAAAATCAGTTCAATGCCTTTGGAGATATAAATATAAATAAGACACAAAACGCATCGGTAAGATCCTTGAATGGAAAGACGCAACACTGTTCGTCACATTCGGTGTTCACACGTTCCCTTGTCTGTCAGAAATTAATATTACTTTAAATTTGAACTAAGTGAAATGGGAGTATATTGACATCAGCCTCCGTGCATTCATTGTTTAAATATCTGAAATCATGCAAGAAAATACTCTTTAAATGAGTTAAAAGCCATTGTTACAATCATTAAGACTTTTTATTGATGTAAATAGTTAAATATGTATACATTATTTACAGTACGAAATACACACACATGCCCAACTAAACACAATTGGTTTCGTCATCTTCGCCGAGTATCCGATTACATAATGTGATCTCTGTACGGTCGCTTGACTATTATATTGGCGAACGTGTGCATGTACATGTAAACACAATATCTGAGAACTTACCTTGGTAGTCTGTCATTTATCATCGTGTCACAAGAAGGAAAACGAGAGGAAGTTAATTTCCTGTTAATGCTGTTGCCGAGCTGTGCAAAAGCGCGCGCACCTAAACAAAGGAATTAAATGACCGCTCGAGTGATCGGAAATACGGATTGTTTATATCAGTGTATCAATAGCAATTTGAATTTTGAAATGGTATATGCATCCACCAAGCACCTATAAACAATAATGTTTTTCAATACAAAAAAAAAAACGAACAATAAATGAACAATAAATGAATAATATATTGAAGTGTAGAACTAGTCCTGACTCATTTATCTTCCTTGCAAGCGTCAGAGAAAGACCGGAGCGAGATAATCATTAGTTTAATTCCAAATGTTGCTATTCAAAAATAAAATACATTTTCTGACATAAAGACCTTCTGCGATCAATATGAACTATATTTGTATGATTTTTGAAAAAAAAATCTATCAAATTTAATTGAAAACTGACGAAAATCCGACGTCATATAGACGTCACATTGGACGTCGCCTACACGTCGGACGTTGACGTCGCTGGGACGTTGTATAAAGGTAACCGAGATCATGACCAAAATCCAACGTCGCTTCGACGTCAAACCGACGTCATGTGCTTGCTGTGAAGTGCCTTTCGCGTTTGTGTTTACGTTGCTTTTTAATTTGAAATAAAGGAAAGTACAATGTTGCCAGATAAATGCTTATGATATGATATCACTGACAATTTTGCGCGATTTCACAAAAGGATATAATTGTTTGATGTCTTACGATTCCAATCAGGATGTCGTCTTCGGTGCTACTGTCCTCAAGTGGTCATGTGACTCTCAAAGGTAAATACATTAAACTTGGTATATAAATGTGTAAGGTGCAGCCATTTATCGTATGTTTTTATGTACTCGAAAAAACTACATCTGTTACATTCGGGACACTAATTCTATGGTTCTGTCTTTGATAGTTGCTACCCTTGTAATATGATAAATATTGGTATTGTGTTCTTAAACTCACGCAAGAGATAACTTATTACCGGTACTTTTATTTGAGTTAACCAGACATACATATTTATAATACTCTATAATCTCGATAATAAACCTGAATCCAAAATAGGTCGGTCTTGAAAGTAAGCCTTCGATTTCTTACAGTCAAATGTATCTTGAAAATATGCCGGCTTTGAAAATAGGCCGCTCTTGAAAGTCAGCCTTGCATCCCTTGCGATTCCTTGCAGGGTAATTGTCTCAAAAAATGCCGACATTATCTTATCTGAAGTGTGAACATTGTAAATCGTTATAATGTTCTGTAGTGTTCTAATATGTTATTTTGATTTAAATGGCAGTGAAAAGCATCGAGAGTGTTACTGACCTAACGATTTGTTTAGGAGAAAAAAGGAACATTATAAATTTTTGACGGTAAATTTATTCTGTAAATGTATAATTGGTTCATGTATTGTTATTTTTATGTTG
This sequence comes from Argopecten irradians irradians, assembly GCA_004382745.1. Taxonomy (NCBI): domain Eukaryota; kingdom Metazoa; phylum Mollusca; class Bivalvia; order Pectinida; family Pectinidae; genus Argopecten; species Argopecten irradians. The sequence continues at coordinate 1,155,715 of SAYR01030637.1, forward strand.
TTTGTTTTGATTCCAACGCCAATAAAAGGTTTCGAAAGAAAGTCGATCCCGTAAGTAGGTCTATCATGCCTTACAGAATATCTCATGTCGAAAATAGGACAGCCTTGAAAATAGGCCGGTCTTGAAAATAAGCCAGAGATTTCCTACTAAAAATATATAAACCGCGGCTTATTATCAAGATTTTAGGGTAAAAATCAAGTTTGATTGGTGTGAAGCAAATGCCAGAAGTATGTACACTAGTTTGGTCTCTTGTGGAAATCGATTTCAAAAGTTATTTTGTAATTACCCAAACAGCGCATGTCTAAGAATATTATCTTCATACATAACCATTAAATACCAGTTTTGAATCAGATAATTATTAATAGAGGAAAACAATATCATTTCGGTTTCAAGTAACATCTGCGAGTAAGGCATACATATATTCGTAGCACTAATTTTTTAGTTTTTATATGCTAATAAGCGTCGTTGCTGGATGTGATTCATTTTTATCACATATTGTTCTTCAAATAAATTAATAATTATACATCAACCTTTGTAATAAAAATTGTAACACTTGGTCCCAGCCGTGTCACATTCCTCATCAAGACCTACGGCCTTGATGATGGTCATTTCCGGAATTATTTCGCCATGTCGAAATAATACTCATTATGCACCAGATAACGGAAGACATGCACCTTAAAGAATCCATGAAAGTTTGTCATTAAAACGAAATTCTTACGATATTTTATATTGAATGGTTGATCACTGCAAATCCCAACATGATCTATCGGCACTTATTTCCGTCCTGGTTACATTGGTGTCATCGAAGTGGATGGAATACCCCTCCCAGCACTCTCGTATAATTGTTTTGTGCATCTTATTTAATACATATTTCGGATCCATTAACATTTATCACGTATATTTGGAAAAAAATACCCAAGAATGAATAAGAGAGGGCTGATAACTCATGCTGATAATTCGTACAATGAGTTATCGTTTATCGTTTCATAAAAGTGAAATAGTTTAAAGGGACTAAATCATTATATTTACATAGATTTCTGAGGGCTTTTGACTTCATACAAACGTTCTTATACCTGAAGTTAGAAAGTTTTCAAAATAACAACATCATATTTGAAATATTGACAATGTTTATCAACGTTAAAATATCGCCAAACACAACAAGAAACTGTATCTGTAGACATTGTATGTTTATAACGGAAATAACCGAGTGCAGCTTTGAGTTCAAAATCTCATCTGGCTTATGGATATAGATGTAATAACACCACTATAAGAGGCCACTTATATTACATTTGTTATATTGGTCTGATTCAGTGAAATAGCCGATAAGTAAATCATTGACAAGTAAATCAGCAAACGTTCTATGAAGCTTTAGAGTATGTGATGGAAATATGACAATAAGTGAGAGGTATTTTCACCCGTTAATTATATATATATTATACATGTATACAGGTGTATAGGTACTTTAGCAAACATATACATTTTACATAGGTCTACAATGTAAATGTAAGGTATATCTTTACTTTAAATAGATAAAAATATACATATTATTTAGACATATAGTTAGTTTGATTTTTTAAAGAAGCTCCATCGCTGACAAATGTTTTTTTTTTTTTTTCACTATGAAAAATAGGAGCAGACGATTTAGTGTTTTTCTTCAGTTACAAAAGTTAGTTACTTTACACTATTACCACCATTGAAAAAAATGAGCTTCAAATTTTAATTCAAGTTAAAATATGAAAAAAAAAATAAATCCATCCCTAAAAAAATCTATGGCACTATATCCTATATAGAATTAAGTACAAATTGCGCATGCACCAAAGGCAAAAGAATTTATTGTATACTTGTTTGTGATAATTATACATATGTACACGATTAAACACCAGATATTGTTCAAATGATGAATATCATTTATGCTCTGTCGGCGTTGGAGCATCTAAATTAAATTAGATGGAAACAGGTTATATAACTAGTGACATGTAGGGAAATGTCCATTAGACGAATAGACATTATAACTAGGGATTTATATAGGGAATGTTCATTAAACGGATAGACATTATAACTAGGGGTATATATATAGGGAATGTCCATTAAACGGATAGACATTATAACTAGGGATATATATATAGGGAATGTCCATTAAACGGATAGACATTATAACTAGGTATATTTGTTACATAATTTGTTTACACCAATTTATAATTAAGGCAATATAATATTTTCCACTATTGTCCCGACTGTTCAATAAAACATTGTTATATTGCACAGTTCGAAGCTATATTGCACGCTTCCATAGGAACAAATCGCTGTAGTTGTCAGAGTTGTCCGAGGAATCGCGTGTAACAGTGAGTTACGTTATTATGACGTCACAAAGGTTCATCCTCGATTTCGCGCTTGCTTTATAGATCTCGAATCAAGCACGTCATGTAGTCGTTTATCGAGCAGAGGACGGACACAGCGAATGTATTAGATTAAAAGGCTGCATACAGGTCTAATGATGTTAAAGAAGACAATAAGACATTCAAACCGGAGTTACAACGTGACGTACGTGTGTAATACGTCAATCTTCAAGAGGACTTTAAGCTTCTCCGTACGGTACGATACTGGTGATTTTGTTAAGTGATTGTCGTATTCGTTTTATAAAATATTCAACTAAAGCCAATAAAACCAATATTTCATGGGTTTCTGTGCTTTAGTTCATAATATTTACCCCTCCGTGGTGGTAATCAACACATATTATATAACATTTGTTGATTTCCACCATCTCGGGCTAAATATTATGAACTAGAGCATAATAACCCATGAAATATTTGTATAATTCCTTATTATAAAATTTATATATTAGGCCATTTTTTAAAACCCTAATAATATTGGCAGGTTAGCGGACTAGTACCTAATATCATGACAAATGAAAATGAAATAATGGTAGAAGCAAGTATAAAACCATATAATATAATGAAAACCTGTACACTGTATGAATATTTAAAATATAAACTCTTCACAAAACTTTTGCATACGTTTCAATTTTCATTAGATTTAACACAGAAATCAGGAACTTGTAGTCGATAAATTGGTGTTTTCAGTCGATAGCCGACATGTCCTTTAGACAGATGAGATTTCCTTCAGTGAATGTTCCCACATCGCGCATGCACACAGGAATTGTTTACCTCGTCGAAAGATAATAATATGAGATAGTGACTAGGTCGTTTCTATCTATTTTAAGTTTTTTCTCCATTTTGAACAAATGGTTATACAAACTTTTTAATTTTGTTATTAAAACAAAGTACACAATTTTAACAATTATTTTCAGTTCTATAATTCGTTTTATCTTTCATTACTTTTTTTATTACGTTTTTAACGATTTAGTCCCTTTCACTATTTAAGGTATATAATATTTATTTGTAAACGAAGCAAACTGAGCTATAGATGTCCATCTCCTGTTGAAAAAAAAATTAAATCGATTTTAACACTTTAATCCGACACTGGGATATATAAAATATAAAAACCGAAGGGTTTCTAAAACGTTATATGTGATTATTGTAATAGTTGTTTATCTTATATATATCGTTATATTTATTTTCCTTCCGGATGGGCTTCATATCAACTGTATGGTTACAGTTGGTAACAAGCTGATAACAGTTTATTGCGGGAATGAAGGGAAAAATCCGAGAATGGCGAGAAAACCCGACTTTATCAGAACGTCACTATTGAGACGTCGACGTTACGTATTGATTCGGAAAAAGATAATTCGTTGGAAAATCAATACATCCGTACATCTTAACATGTTATTTCATACAAAAGTCTAAAAAATAAGTAATAGCATTGATTTCAAAACGTTTTAACTTCATCGGGGTATGAAATACATTTTGTTTGTAAACTTTTATGATAATCTGCTGGAACAATTCACAGTTTGTAAACACATTTCTTTCATAACTCGATGAAAAATAGTGACACCAATGCTAAAATATATATAGTCTTGGTATTATCAAGAGCTCAAATGTCATATGATGTGGTAAGACATGTATACTAATGCAACATTGTTCTATCTTTTATGTGTCGATTTATCAATGTCTTGTAAGACGTGTATTCTAGTATTCTGAAAGATCCAAAATGTAAAAGGGTTGTCTTCAAAACTATTACACTGCGCTATTATTATTCACTATCTTATTATAGTTAGTTTTGCTGTATGGTCATCTGTCCGATACAGATGACAACATACATACCGTAAGAGATCGAAACCTATCATATGTAATATTAAATGGTTTGTTGAAACATATCAACACAGTTTTAGTTGGGTTTTTTCAGTTTATTTCTGGTACACAAATATAAGGTGTATCAGCAAAGAAAGATATTCAAACATGTTCTCAATACTTCAGTTCAAATGTTTCACCAAAACATCTATATCATTACGCGTTGGTCGCGAAAACGGATACACATGATAACTGGATTTACACTCCGCAATCCGCAGTGGAAGACAATCGAACGAAATGAACGATCGCGTAATACTAAACGTACGTACACATAACGAAATACAAAACATGTAATCTTGATAATGGCAGTAAGCACGGAAAAAGTAAGCCTTTACATACTGTATTTCCAGTACGCACAATTTCTGGTTAACTTATCAAAATAAAACGTTTTAACATACTAAAAATTAAAATATAAAAACAAGAATATAAATGATTTTTATTATTAATATATTGTTCCGTGTTTTGTGTTTAGTTTAGTTTGATTGACTACATGTGAAATATTCATCACTCGAATATAATGATGATCAACCGATTATAACCCATCAGTTTATACAAATTCTTTCCTGTGTTGTTAAACTTTTCTATTTTCGAAATCATATCGAATTATATCTAATATATAATTACAAAATAACATAAGTCAGTATGGCTTATATGTGTAAATTTCTATTAGACTAATGCAATACTGTCTATGATAAGCATTTAATATATTCTACGAAACGCTCCAATTAAGATCACATAACCTGGATCTAGCAACATGAAACCGATTTACTAACTTTTTGTTACCAGTCTTTGTTCTTGGATTGAGTGTGTGAACCTCAGAGTGGTTTGAAAAATTACAGCCATACTACGTTCCTAGATCGGACGTTTCTACGATTTTTAAGATGATATATTCAGTCTACTATCGGTATTAAATATGGTATTAAAATATTCATGTTTTGGTATCATACAGTAATATTAATATGAAAAAAGTGATACAGGTAATAATTGTGTTTCAAACTATCTCTATAACCACCTGCAGTCATTGGTTTCGATTAGTGAAATCTGTATTGCTAATGCATCGAAATCTATAATGTTAATTACTAATAAGGTATATTGTTGTCCACGCTATCATAATACTTTACGGGCCGAAAGGTAGCATTATAACTATGACGTCAAACTATAAATGTTGAAAAATGCATAAATAATAACCATTAAACTTTAATGATAAGCTAACTAATTACACTTTAATGATTCCATTCCGTCGGGATGTCGTAGATAATATTAATACAAAGCTTGATATGCATATATGACATTTATTACCTGAATTAATTTCTATTTGTTTTTATACTAAGTCCAACTTTCTGATTGGCAGATTCTTTTTTTCATAAATATAAACTTTATTTATTTTACATCGATTACGAAACAAGTTATACAACTTATGTAAATCACTCTCGATGACCCGGATGTAAGCGCGTGAGGGATACTACTATGAAGAAAAATTCCGAGAATGACGAGAAAGCCTGACGTTATCTTGACGTCACAATAGAGATGTCGATGTTGCGTGTTGAGTTGAAAAAAAAATCATTGAAAAATCAATGGAATCCTATGTTTTATTTTATCAAGTAGTCTGAATAATTAAGTATAAGCATTGATGTCACATTTTTTCCTACTTTATCGATTTATAGAATAAATTGTGTTTGCAAATTTTTGTGAAAATCCGCCACATGGATTCACATAGTTTACAAAGAAAATGTCTTTCGTATCCTCATAAATAGTGATATCGATGCTTAAATAGATATAATCTTGATAATATCAAGAATTCACATGTCATGTAATGTGATAAGACATGTATAATTATGCAACATTATTACGATTTGTTAATGATCATACAATAACGTATGACAATTATGAAGTTGGAGGGGAGGAAATTAGATTAAAAAAATCTAAATAAATTCATGACAATAACATACCATTAAGCCATATCACATTATTTTAATTTCAGGTCTTGAATTCCGCAATATGGTGGAATACAGTAGACTTCGTTAAAGTGTCACTGGAACACGGAGCAGATCCAAATGAGGTACGATATATTTAAACGCGTTATTTTTATTTCTAAACAATTACTTCAGAATCAGTGGTAAGGTTTATGTATCGATAAAACGGTGAGTTGTAACACGTGTATTCTGGTATTCTGTCACATCCATGCCATGTTTTATGTCTTTGTGTAGTTCGTAGGTCGTACGTCGTTGATTAATTGTGGTGTGTGAAGATGTAGAAGTGTAGATGTAGAACTCAAACGAAGACTGGTAAATGTTTTCGTGTATTGTATTATATAAGTCGACTGGCCTAAAACGGTAACAACCGTGCCTTAAATATGTCTAAATATCGGTTGATTGAATCCCATTTTATTCATTATTACTCTTGACCATTCAGATAAGATGGGACACGGCAGATCCCGTGTAATTCATGATTACTCTTGATCAGTTAGATATGATATGACACGACAGACCCCATCCAGGGCTAACAGTTACGATCGTTGTTCATATGGTAATACACAAACATTAGACATCAATAATGTTGTATTCGTATATAATCGTCATACCTTTAACTAACACCACGATAAGCCACAGGCTGTATAGATTAACAAGATCGCTGAAAGCATCCAACTAATATAAAAGGAGGGGTATCACTTTGAGCCGTTTTACGGCCACCCAGTGATAAGCAAAATATTTTGCATGAAGACCCGTGCCGTGGGGCAGCAGACATAATTCTAACATCCTACCTCAGAGAAAGCGTTGCTTGAAATTAAGCTCATAAAACAAGTCTATGTTATTTTAAACCATGCCATAAACAAGGGTAAACAACATATGCTTATTGGACAGACGATATCAATTATTGAATTTGACCTAATTTATGCACATGACCTACCCAATGTGACCCTAGGATGTAATCATCTTAAACATATCATGCTAAGAGCCTTATACAGTACTAAACATTAATTTCAAGCTATCAAATCTCTGAAAAATCTGAGTTTTTAGCAAGAATATTAAAGTGTTTAATGCTAAAATAGATTAAATGTTAACTAGGTCACTGTGACCTACTTTTTAAAGTTTTCATCATTTTTCTGAACTGAACTTCTCAAACCCAATATTTACAGGCAAAATCTGCAAAAAATGTTATCTCTACTATAATATGTAATAAATTATTACTTGAACAATGAAAAAAAAAATTTTTCAACCTTTGACCTTTGACCTCTGAAATTACCATGAGCGCAAATCGGATATCTGAATAGCATACATTATGCAGTTGCCCTAATGTTTCTTCATGTAAAATATTTTGCTTATCACTGAGTGGCCGTAAGACGGCCCAAGGTGATACCCCTCCTTTCTATCATATGATGATAATATTACATCCATCATACAAATGATCACACATTATAATTACATACTTGGGCTACTATTGTATGTATGTGTACACACCATGTGAAATCGAAACCTACCATATGGAACATCCAATGGTTATTTGACACATATCAACACAAAATAGTATTTGTTTATTTATGATACCCAGAGAAAAGGTGTATCAACAAAGAAAGATATTCAAACATGTTCTCAATACTTCAAAATGTCTCACCTAAGCTTACATACCATTACGCGTTGGTCAAGAAACGGATACATAGGATAACAAGATCTATACACCGTTATCCGATTGCGTAGTACCAAACGTATATATAGTACATATAGTTGCATTTTGTGGTGCCCGATAGCAAAGCTTAGATTACTCTGTATGTGCGTGTATCTGTTATGGATGCAGAGATTATGTTAAAGAAAACATGTTTGCATTATAGAAGCAAACACCATCATATTTGGTTTGGGAATTCGATTGAATTAAAAAAAATCTGAGATGCAATACGTAGAGTTCAAAGGTTTTTTAATTGGTATTGATGAACATTGCATAAATTAGTGATAAATTCCCGTATCACAATTCAATTAGCAAACACAATCGTATTTGGTATGGGGATTCGATTAAATTGAAAAAAAAATCTGAGATGCAATACGTACAGTTCAAAGTTTTTTAATTGGTATTGATGAACATTGCATTCATTAAGTGATAAATTCCCGTATCACAATTCAATTGGGATAAAAACAGTCCTAATATATTAACAGGCAATCGCCTGTACGTTGACTGAGTACGTGGGCCGGGCCTGTCAGTGAATATAAAAGACATACAGTGATTGATCTTTCTATTCTGACCGACATTTCATAATGACAAGAACGGCAACTCTACAAGAAGTTTTTCGTCTCTGCTTGTAATGGTATTCTAATTGCTGATAATGTATGCATTGTAATAATCATAACAATCACCGCTATTTTTTATCATGTTTTCCGATATTCGTGTATTAGCCTTTCAATATTCAATAAACCACTTCATTAATCTCCTTCAAAGATGAACCGGAAAGATCTCAAATAGTATACGGTTTCAGATAGGATGTTTAACTAAGTGACGTCGTTTATTTATCACCGTGTGGTAATGATCCCGGAACTAGGTACCCCCTGAAGCGAGAGTGAGAAAATCAGGATTTGAATAGAGCTAAGATCATAGCCATTACCTGCATTTTGACATGTTTTTGGATACTGACGTTGAGTACACGTGATTCCCAATATATCAGCCACACATTTATATATAAATGGTTTTCGAGAAGTGTCACAAAAAACTTACTAGCTTTAAACATGTCAACATACCAAGGGAGGTATCGACGTAAATCGTCTGTCGTTAGAACAGATGCTGGAAAAGAACTTTCCATCGACCATAAATACATATTTTAGTGCTACATTACTCTGTTATGATATATAAGGGTAAATTCACAAGAAAAATACTTCTTATCCCCATCTATTTATGTTATGGGAGCAATGTAATATATCGGTGGTGTACGGCTCATAGCTGATATTTTATTTGGTGTGTTTACGGCTCATAGCAAACGAGGTGTACGGCTCATAGTGACCTCAATATCGCTAATTATCATTAAGATAATAAATGAGGTGTAAAATTGTATAAAAATGTTTGTCTAATGAGTGTACATATCGTTTTCGTCAGATTTATATAACTTCAGCGAATATAGAACAAATTTCCCGACAATACTTACATCTATAGATTCGTCGCCATCTGGATAGTCAAAGATAGGAATGTTGAGAAAATTGAAACGTTTTGGTTTAAACATATTTTATTGTCAATTCAATAGACAAAAAAATCAGGCAAAGGTAATTACAACTTTAAAAAGCCTTCTCGTAACATACAATGACGAAAAAAGAGACAATAGATATTGACAATATCAATTACATTAAATACATTTTTTCATTAAACCAAAGTATTTTGCTGGACTTTATAAATTGATGCACGTCTCTGAATATAGTAAGCTACCGCGTAGTGAAATTTTCAAATTTATATCAACATTCAAGTTTCTTAAGCTATCTAATAAAATAATTCTGCCATTCAAAATGTTTATTACATTGGTAAAAATATGATAGGCACTCTTACACTTATGACCACAGATGCAATTTAGACTATTTATGAGGTTTGCACCAAACAAGTTTAACTGACTGCACAGATGGCTTAACTTTGCATGTACAACATTTGTATTCGTGTCAACAAAAATTGTAGTAGGCTGGATCTTTTTCATCATAATTATATGACATACTTTTTTTTAATTGCTAATGAAGATAATGATCTAGTCACTTCATTCAAGCCATTTTACATACATGCAAAGAAGAATGTATAAAAAAAGATTTAGAGAAAGTCTGTGAAGAGGAATTGCATAATTGCTGTTAGTTCTTAAATCATTGTTATAAGCATCAGCGACTTTTGGACAAAGAAGTGAATGGAGATAGTTTGGTGCTAAATTATTCTCGATTTTATAGACTAAACTGTAAGTTTTATCATGTGCGTCTCTAAGAAAGTGTCTCAAGGCCCGGTTCAGGTGGCCGAGTGATTATGATGTCCCGACGTATTTCCGCAAGCCTCCATCTCTGGGATGCGGGTTCGAATCCCATGTGAGGCAGTTGAAAGTTACTGACCGCTGGATGGTGTTTTTTTCTCCGGGTACTCCAACAACAAACCATGCATGTCCATTAATGACCCTGGCTGTTAATAGGACGTTAAACTAATAAAACCAAAACCAAACGTTTCCTAATATAGAGCTGAAACAGTTACCTATGAAAGTAAACCAGGAAACATTTTTGCGACTTAAATTGTATGATATATTGTTATTTTTTTTCATGTGCATTATACGATACATAGCTAAATAAGTTCATTCTTATTCACATTCAGTATCGCTATCACACTCACTCTCAAACATCTTACTCGCATCATCATCTTAAATCATCATCATCACAACCATCATCTGTATCGTCAGCATTCCATGCTTTTAATCATCGTCATCATCATCATCAACAGTATCTTTATTTCTAAACTTGACAATGGATTAGGTATCAATATATATATATATCATAGTAAAACGCATTATTATCTCGACAATTTCTTGGATATTGAATATAAATGGATCTACAAACGATAACCAAATAAGTGAGTGGCAACAAAATAAATGCGTTTTGTACGTGTCTTCATGTTGCAGTTCACTGGTTAGGAGAAACAAAGAAACCACAATTTTATGCATGATTGTAAATCTTAGTAACACTCATAATGTAATGATGATGCATATGAGACATTACCTTAAGTCTTAAATAGTTATCATTTTTGTTTTCACCAACCCATCACTGACAGATATATAATAGTAACTATAAGCCGTACAACTCTCTTCACATAAAGTGACTAGAGTGACTAAAAGCACTAGACAACCACATCCCCAAACAAGCTACTCCATCCTTTTTAACCTTCTTAATAATCCAAACTAGTGCGTGACCAATACTGATGAAAGGACGGCAAAAAATAATCATAAATTTGAAACTAAAGTGATTATGAAGTCATTTTGCAGGGGAAATGTTATGCAATAATTGTGTGTTTGGCTTAATTGCGTTGAAAACTACTTAAAAGTATCATTAGGTCAGCTGATGATCTCTTTAATCATCACATTTCGTCAGTCTTCATGTACCATGCTTCATCCGTCAGCCTTTCGTAAATTTTTCATTTAAACGACTTCTTCTCCACAACCCGAAGTCCTAGGAAAGCTCTAGCTCCTCTCATTGTAATTGTAGCATGCAATAATGAGCTACCAAGTTTGTTCAAATAAGTTACTTTGACCTTCATTTGAGGTCATAGATGTCAAATAGATGAAAACCGTTCAACGACTTCTTGTCAATAATGAAGATGCCTCGAAAAATGGCTTTGGGCATTTGACATGCTGAGATGAAGGGTCGCCAAATTTGTTTAAATATACCGTAGTCGACCCAATGAGCGCCCAACCGTTTAAAAATTTGGTAAAAACATGATGAAAAGATGCTGATAAGACAAAATTATCACAAATCTATACAGTTTTGTGTAGTTTCGGTCTTTAATTGTGCCTAGCCAGTTGAAACCGATGCCTCAAAAAGAGTGTGGGGTGCTTTCAAGGATATGGGCGTTAATTGGGTCGAATTCGGTAAATTTACTTTTATTTCACCTCACAGAATATATATATATTGTAGAAGGTGTTAATTGTAAACAGTGATACGGTGGCCTGGTAGCATCGCGCCAGGGAGAATTTCCCTTAACGGTACTTAATTATTAGATTTACAAATATTTCTTCAGGTTTTTGACTTCTTACAAACGTTCTCATACCTGAAATTAGAAAGTTTTCAAAATTACAACATTCAATTTGAACTATTGGTAATGTTTATTAACGTTAAAATATCGCCAAACACAACAAAACATTGTATCTGTCGGCATTGACTGTTTACAACGGAACTAACCGAGTGCATCTTTGAGTTCGAAATCGGTGTCGCTGAAAACATCATCTGGCTAATGGATATAGATGTAATAATACCACTAAGAGGCAACTTATATTTTATCGGTTACATTGGTCTGATTAAGCGTTTACAGCGTATCACAGTGGCGTAGGAAGATGAAACGTTATTGGGGGGAGGGGGGCAAAGGTCCTCAAAATTTGGAAACCCCCCTCCTCGCCCCGCACCCACAGGAGGAGATTAATTCTTTAATTCAACACACAACCATATATACTTTATACACTTTATTTCATATATCATTAAGTAGAATCCTTCTAGCATTTTGAGACAGTAGCGTCGATAAAACTTCGCAAATTGCCATGCCAGCGCCGAAGGTGCGGTATTTTGGTGTTTGGTGGCCAAGAATATCCTACGAGAAAAAATATTACGATTTAGAATGGCTAAGATGAGTTTAACAATGCATTTTGATGAATTTGCGAGCGCCGAAGACGCGATAATTTGGTGTTTGAGGGGTCCGAGGGTCTCCCCCGGGAAAAAAATCATTACGATTTAGAATTGTACGATGGATTTTGATGAATGTGGGAGCGCCTGAAGGCGCGAAATTTTGGTGTTTGAGGGGGTCCGAGGGTCTCCCCGGGTAAAAATATTACGATTTAGAATTGCTCTTATGAGTTTTACGATGTATTTTAATGATTTTAAAGCGTTCCTAACATGATACTTTTTTAATTTAAAGTTACCTACATTTAGAAATGATAATTGTGAATGCCGTAATATCATTACGCAACTCTGCTCGATCTGAACATACCGGCTTCACACCATCGGAAGACTGTTGTTTAACACATAATAATAATGCATTAATTGTCTTGCTAAGTCATATAAACAAATGAATCTTTTAAGAGACATTTTCTTTTTAAAATAGTACGTAGAATCCCTTGATTGACATTTTAGTCTAGTTCACGAAAATGTGCTGGAGGACCCTTTTTTCTTTCAAAAGAGCAATTTTTGAACATTTCAGTCGGAGAAAATTGGGGGGGGGGGCTGGCTAATGGATATAGATGTAATAATACCACTAAGAGGCAACTTATATTTTACGGTTACATTGGTCTGATTAAGCGTTTACAGCGTATATCAGTGGCGTTAGGAAGATGAAACGTTATTTGGA
>SAYR01030637.1:1169022-1204455 GCA_004382745.1 Argopecten irradians irradians
GCAAAAAAGACATATTTGCCCCCGTCCTGGGAAACGGAGAGGCAATTGACGCCCCCCCTCTCGGCCCCCTCCATCCCCGACCCCCCCCACTCCAACCCCACTTCATACGCCCCTGTATCTACATTGCCAAGTAAAACAGCATACCTTCTATGAAGCTTTAGAGTACTTGATGGAAATAATACAAGAAGTGAGAGGTATTTTCACCCGTTAAATATGTATATATTATACATGAATACAGGTGTACATGTACATAATAAGCAAACATATACATATGTCCACAATGTATATGTAAGGTATATTTTTGCTTTGAATACATAAAAGTACACATACAATTTAGATATATAGTTAGGCTGATTTTTTAAAGTAAATCAGATGAAAAAAGTTATATAACTAGTGACATGTAGGGGAATGTCCATTAGACGGATGGAGACTATAACTAGGTATATTAAGGTTTCGAGGCATCTTCATTATTGACAAGAAGTCGTTGAACGGTTTTCATCTATTTGACATCTATGACCTCAAATGAAGGTCAAGGTAACTTATTTGAACAAACTTGGTAGCTCTTCCTTTGGGTTACAAGTTTGAATCCCATGTGGTGTTGATTCCTGGTACTGATAGTGGTAAGTGGTTTTCTCCCAGGATTCCGATTTTCTTCTATCATTTTTTTCAATAACCCTTCAATAAATACTGATTCTGACCGTTTCTTCGAATATTCCGGCATTCCTCCACCAACAAACCGCACATCCTTACACGACACTGGCTGTTAATAGGATGTTAAACTAATGGAAACCAAAAAGAATAAACTTTCAATTCCATAACGGAAATTTTAGCCCCTTTTTATGAGAAAGCATTTTTTTAATATTAAACAAGAAATCATTCAAAGATCACCATTACATACATTTCTATATTTTGGCTATTCTTTTAAATATATTTAGTATTTTGCAAGAAAATATACCTAACAAATGAACAAATAGACAAATTACCTTCCCTGTATTCAATCAAAGTAAAAAAATATGTGAAAGAATATCTTATTGAATACATGCAATCAGATCACAGCAGACAATATACACCTGCAATTTATTAATCAAGATGGCATAAATGTATAATTATAATGCTACTGAAAAATTCTGAGGTGGGCACGGCTAGGTTTCCATCTTTCTAACTTTGTACGTTTTCCTCTGGAACATGGACATTTATAATATCATTTCCAAGTGCTGATGTTGGTTAGTGATTTTTTTCTGTAGGACCCTTTGTACATCCCAATTCGAAACACATAATTATATTATTGTAAATCCCTGGATTACCTGTTACAGCTGTAGGTATGAAAATCAATTAACTAATTCATTGGTACATAAGAAAACAGAAATGAACTATTTTGACACTTTGATACTTTTTTATTATTAACTTAGCCTTATTTCTACAGCCTTTACATGTTCGGGGGTCGATACTAACAGTAGCCTGGTAGCCCTGCAGGCTGCATGTTATATTTAGAGGATATTAAAATGAATGCTTTGAGATCTGCAAATTCAGTACCAAAATTCACTAGGAGGACGGAAATTGATTATAGAAATTGAAAGTGTTCCCGCCCCAGAGGATGATCTCTCAAACCCACTACATTATATAATGCACGCGCAAAAAAAATTGGTTGGTTTCGCGAATTCTGAAATGCTTGAAACTGAAGAGGCGGTTTAGTATTTGACATTCAGTACAATTACTTTAAAAAAAAAACCTGTTCTTAACTTTGCCCCAATCCCCTCCCTCTAAGTGTACAATAACTTACAAAGCAGTGTACATACATGTAGGGTACGTTTCATACTGAAGCTAATATGATGTTGATCATATCCATTGGCAAGCTTCCAGATATTTCAGGTTTGTTCTCTTAAGTTGTCACTTATAGCCTATTTAGTTCGCGGATCGACCGAGAAATTTGGCTACTCCAACAATAATTTTCAGACATTTTTTTTATAATTTGATTTTAAAAACCTGTTTTACTATGCCCCTCTTCCCCTAAGTACCAGTATACAGTGTAACTACATCTATAGGCAATGTACATTGTGCACGGTACGTGCTATGTAAAACTGCAGCGCATATCTAATAATGTTGATCATATCAATTGACAAACTTCCAGATTTTTCGGTTTTTCTTCTTCAGTTGTCACTTTATAGGCCTATATTCTTGACATTTGTTTACCGTTATCCTTGCCTGACATTGTCGCATGGACGTGTCACTTTCCCGTTGATCTCACCACGGTATGCTCGGTGCTATTTTTAGACTGCAGACGAAAACAGCTGACAACAAATTTAGTGTCATCTGACGGGTTTTGTTTAACTATACTAACAGTAGATAGTAATTAAATCATTTATAATCAAGCAATATATCAGGAGAACATATTCAAACGGCATCCGTTCAGAGTCTTTACAACAGACTGTCAGTTTACGAGTTGTTTTTAATCCATATTAACAGTAGTAGTCTAACGCGTGATTCAGTCGCTCTCATGATCAGACTCGGTATTGCAGTAGGCCTATGAAAAACAATTATAACAGACAACAGCAACCTAAAATATTAGATAACGAATAACAATAACATCCATCGATTGTGACATAATAAGTAAAATATAAAACAAGGCCTATTTACCTGATATTCATGCAATCTCTGATAAATATTTGGATATCATTGCAAGATGTATAAAACTTTTTTTTAAATTCAAGTAATTATTTTACAAAATAAACATATTTTTTCTTAAATACGACCCATTTGTGAATGGTCCACTCGTCGATCCAATCGGTTAGAATAACTTTAAAGAAGACGGTCCAAGTCCCGAACAATCTCGTCTGTCATTGAAATTTACTTGGAACTGCTTATTACTGCGAAATACCATCAATTTCCAAGACCGTCTTTGTTCGTTCTTTTATAGCATTTTCAGAAACCAAAAATACCATTTTTGTTCAGAATTACTCAAACGTTTAGTGTGTAGAATTTCATTTTGTTAACTTTGAGCGTTTGTTCACAGAAACTATCGATGGAAATTTCGATATTTGCATGTTTGACAAAAACTTTCTCCGTTAAAACGAATTTTTGCACAGTTATATATTGCTAAGTATGGTTAAACATAAAGAATAATCAAATATACAACAAGCTGGAATATATAAGCAAGCATTTTTCCAATTATGCAATGGGGTAGCAGTTAGAACATCCTACCTTCAGTGAAGGCGTTGCTGACAATAAGCTCATAAAAAGCCTTAATAATTTAGAAACCTGCTTTAAATATGAGAAAACAGCGTATGTTTAGTGGATAGATTATATCATACATTGAATATGACCTAATTTATGCACGAGACCTTGCCAAAGTGACCCTAGGATAAAATAATCAGATGCAGGCTATTCCAAGATATACATGCAACACTAAACATCAATCTCAAGTTATAAAATAATTGAAAAATCTTAGTTTTCAGCAAAAATATTATTTTTTTAGGTTAAATTGGAACAAATACTTAATCAGGTTAATGTGAACTACTTTTTAAATCTCTTCATCAGTTTTCTCAACTTACCTCAAAAACCCAATTTTTACATGCAAAAACTGTTTTAAGTATTATCACTGTTCTAATATTTAGGCCTTAACAATGAAAATGTGAATTTAACCCTTTGACCCTTGACCCATAAAATTACCACGAGAGCAGAAAAATCGGAACTTCTGAATAGCATACAATATGCAGCGGATCCTAAAGTATCTTCATGCAAAGTGTTTTGCTTATTACTGAGTGGCCGTAAAACGACCCAAAGTGATACCCACCCTTTATTAATAATAAAAATTATCGAGTTATGCAAACAACCAAACTATTACCATGCTTTCAGGTAAATCAGGTTACCATTCAAACAATCAAAATTTTCAACATATATGGCCACGCTAGATAGGTGAATATCTAATAGTCATTGTGAAATTACGGTACTTAAACAAAAACGATGATGGTCGGTAGAAGCATGCGAAAATTAAACACTTATTGCATGTCAGACTTGATCTAAGCCATTCCCTTTATCATTCCTTATCATGCATTTGCTGCACCCACCTATCTGTTAACGAAAACAGCATTTTGATGAATCTTTATATTAAAGTCATTGTATGCATGCTTTCTAACAACGACTACTTTATGAACTTACAACATCCACAGACTTTTTGTCATTTGTTACCATTGCGAAAAAAACGCTTTTTGAATATTCTCTTTTTACGTCTGTAGTTTACGTTGCTTTTTTAATTCTAAATAAATGAAAGTACAATGTTGCCAGATAAATGTTATGATATGATCTCAATGACAATTTTGCGCGATTTCACAAAAGGATACAATTGTTTGATGTCTTACGATTCCAATTAGGATGTCGTCTTCGGTGCTACTGTCCTCAAGTGGTCATGTGACTCTCAAAGGCAATACATTAAACTTGGTTATATAAATGTTAAGGTGCAGCCATTTATCGTATTCGGGACACTAATTCTATGGTTCTGTCTTTGATATTTGCTACCTTTGTAATATGAAACTCACGCAAGAGAAAACTTATTACCGGTACTTTATTTGAGTTTACCAGACATACATACTTATAATACTCTATAATCTCGATAATAAGCCTGAATCCAAAAATAGACCGGTCTTGAAAGTAAGCCTTCGATTTATTACAGTCAAATGTATCTTGAAAATATGCAGGCTCTGAAAAATAGGCTGCTCTTGGAAAGTAAGCCTTGGATTCCTTGCGATTCCTTGCAGAGTAATTGTCTCAAAAATATGCCGACATTATCTGAAGTGGTGAACAATGTAAATCGTTATAATGTTCTGTAGTGTTCTTTTATGTTATTTTGATTTAAATGGCAGTGAAAAGTATCGAGAGTGTTACATAATGACCTAACGATTTGTTTAGGAGAAAAAAGGAACATTATACTTTTTGACGGTAAATTTATTCTGTAATAGTAAAATTGGTTTCATGTATTTTTATTTTTATGTTGTTGTTTTAATTTCAACGCCAATAAAAGGTTTCGAAAGAAAAGTCGATCCCGTAAGTAGGCCTTACATGCCTTACAGATTATCTCATGTCGAAAACAAGACAGCCTTAAAAATAGGCCGGTCTGAAAATAAGCCTGAATTTCCCACTAAAAAATATATATATAGCAGCCGCAAGTTTGATTGGTGTGAAGCAAATGCCAGAAGTATGTACACTAGTTTGGTCTCTTGTGGAAATCGATATCAAAAGTCATGTTGTAATTACCCAAACAGCGCATGTCTAAAAATACTATCTTCATACATAACCATTAAATACCAGTTGTGAATCAGATAACTATTAATAGAAGAGAACAATATCATTCCGGTTTCAAGTAAGATCTACGAGTAAGGCATACATATATTCGTAGCACTAATTCTTTAGTTTTATATGCTAATAAGCGTCGTTGCTGGATGTGATTCATTTTTATCACATATTGTTCTTCAAATATATTAACAATTATACATCAACTTTGTAATAAAAATTGTAACCCTTGGTCCCAGCCGTGTCACATTCCTCAACAAGACCTACGCCTTGATGATGGTCGTTTCCGGAATTATTTCGCCATGTCGAAGTAATGCCCATTACGCCACCAAATAACGGAAGACATGCACCTTAAAGAATCCATGAAAGTTTGTCATTAAAACGAAATTCTTACGATATTTTATATTGAGTGGTTGATAACTGCAATTCCCAACATGATCTTTCGGCACTTATTATGCCCTGGTTACATTGGTGTCATCCAAGTGGATGAATACCCCTCCCAAGGGGGGGGGGGCAAAGGTCCTCAAAATTTGGAAACCCCCCTCCACGCCCCGCACCCACAGGAGGAGATTAATTCTTTAATTCAACACACAACCATATATACTTTATACACTTTATTTCATATATCATTAAGTAGAATCCTTCTAACATTTTGAGACAGTAGCGTCGATAAAAGTTCGCAAATTGCCATGCCAGCGCCGAAGGTGCGGTATTTTGGTGTTTGGTGGCCAAGAATCTCATACGAGAAAAAATATTTCGATTTAGAATGGCTAAGATGAGTTAAACAATGCATTTTGATGAATTTGCGAGCGCCGAAGACGCGAGAATTTGGTGTTTAAGGGGTCCGAGGGTCCCCCCCGGGAACAAAAAACATTACGATTTAGAATTGTACGATGGATTTTGATGAATGTGGGAGCGCCTGAAGGCGCTAAATTTGGATGTTTGAGGGGGTCCGAGGGTCTCCACGGGTAAAAATATTACGATTTAGAATTGCTGTTATGAGTTTTACGATGTATTTTAATGATTTTAAAGCGTTCCTAACATGATACTTTTTTAAATTAAAGTTACCTACATTTAGAAATGATAATTGTGAATGCCGTCATATCATTACGCAACTCTGCTCGATCTGAACATACCGGCTTCACACCATCGGTTAACACAAACTAACAATGTATTAATTGTCTTGCTAAGTCATATAAAAAAATGAATCTTTTAAGAGACATTTTCTTTTTAAAATAGTACGTAGAATCCCTTGATTGACATTTTAGTCTAGTTCACGAAAATGTGCTGGAGGACCCTTTTTTCTTTCAAAAGAGCAATTTTAGAACATTTCAGTCGGAGAAAATTGGGGGGGGGGGCAAAAAGACATATTTGCCCCCGTCCTGGGAAACGGAGAGGCAATTGACGCCCCCCCCCCTCTGGCCCCCTCCATCCCCGACCCCCCACCTCCAACCCCACTTCATACGCCCCTGTATCTACATTGCCAAGTAAAACAGCATACCTTCTATGAAGCTTTAGAGTACTTGATGGAAATAATACAAGAAGTGAGAGGTATTTTCACCCGTTAAATATGTATATATTATACATGAATACAGGTGTACATGTACATTATTAAGCAAACATATACATAGGTCCACAATGTATATGTAAGGTATAATTTCGTTTGAATACATAAAAGTACACATAAAATTTAGATATATAGTTAAACTGATTTTTTAAAGTAAATCAGATGAAAAAAGTTATTTAACTAGTGACATGTAGGGGAATGTCCATTAGACGGATGGAGACTATAACTAGGTATCTAAGGTTTCGAGGCATCTTCATTATTGACAAGAAGTCGTTGAACGGTTTTCATCTATTTAACATATATGACCTCAAATGAAGGTCAAGGTAACTTATTGGAACAAACTTGGTAGCTCTTCCTTTGGGTTACAAGTTTGAATCCCATGTGGTGTTGATTCCTGGTACTGATAGTGGTAAGTGGTTTTTCTCCAGGTATTCCGATTTTCTTCTATCAGTTCTTTCAATAACCCTGCAATGAATACTGATTCTGACCGTTTCTTCGAATATTCCGGCATTCCTCCACCAACAAACCGCACATCCTTACACGACCCTGGCTGTTAATAGGATGTTAAACTAATGGAAACCAAAAAAGTAAACTTTCATTCCATAACGGAAATTTTAGCCCCTTTTTATGAGAAAGCATTTTTTTAATATATAAACAAGAAATCATTCAAAGATCACCATTACATTCATTTCTATATTTTGGCTATTCTTTTAAATATATTTAGTATTTTGCAAGAAAATATACCTAACAAATGAACAAATAGACAAATTACCTCCCTGTATTCAATCACAGTAAAAAAAACAATATGTGAAAGAATATCTTATTGAATACATGCATCAGATCACAGCAGACAATATACACCTGCAATTTATTAATCAAGATGGCATAATGTATAATTATAATGCTACTGAAAAATTCTGAGGTGGGCACGGCTAGGTTTCCATCTTTCTAACTTTGTACGTTTTCCTCTGGAACATGACATTTATAATATCATTTCCAAGTGCTGACTGTTGGTTAGTGATTTTTTTCTGTAGGACCTCTTTTGTACATCCCAATCTGAAACACATAATTATATTATTGTAAATCCCTGGATTACCTGTTACAGCTGTAGGGTATGAAAATCAATTAACTAATTCATTGGTACATAAGAAACAGAAATGAACTATTTTGACACTTTGATACTTTTTTATTATTACTTAGCCTTATTTCTACAGCCTTTACATGTTCGGGGGTCGATACTAACAGTAGCCTGGTAGCCCTGCAGGCTGCATGTTATATTTTAGAGGAATATAAAATGACTGCTTTGAGATCTGCAAATTCAGTACCAAAATTCACTAGGAGGACGGAAATTGATTATAGAAATTGAAAGTGTTCCCGCCCCAGAGGATGATCTCTCAAACCCACTACATTATATAATGCACGCGCATTTTATTGAATTTTTAATATAAAAAAAAAACAATTAAAAAGTTGGTTGGTTTCGCGAATTCTGAAATGCTTGAAACTGAAGAGGCGGTTTAGTATTTGACATTCAGTACAATTAATTTTTAAAAAACCTGTTGTTAACTTTGCCCCAATCCCCTCCCTCTAAGTGTACAATAACTTACAAGGCAATGTACATCTATGTAGGGTACGTGTCATACTGAAGCTAATATGATGTTGATCATATCCATTGGCAAGCTTCCAGATATTTCAGGTTTGTTCTCTTAAGTTGTCACTTATAGCCTATTTAGTTCGCGGATCGACCGAGAAATTTGGCTACTCCAACAATATTTTTCAGACATTTTTTTAGAATTTGATTTTAAAAACCTGTTTTACTATGCCCCTCTTCCCCTAAGTACCAGTTTACAGTGTAACTACATCTACATGTATAGGCAATGTACATTGTGCACGGTACGTGCTATGTAAAACTGCAGCGCATATCTAATAATGTTGATCATATCAATTGACAAACTTCCAGATTTTTCCGGTTTTTCTTCTTCAGTTGTCACTTTATAGGCCTATATTCTTGACATTTGGTTTACCGTTATCCCTTGCCTGACATTGTCGCATGGACGTGTCACTTTCCCGTTGATCTCACCACGGTATGCTCGGTGCTATTTTTAGACTGCAGACGAAAACAGCTGACAACAAATTATGTGTCATCTGACGGGTTTTGTTTAACTATACTAACAGTAGATAGTAATTAAATCATTTATAATCACGCAATATATCAGGAGAACATATTCAAACGGCATCCGTTTCAGAGTCTGTACAACAGACTGTCAGTTTACGAGTTGTTTTTAATCCATATTAACAGTAGTAGTCTAACGCGTGATTCAGTCGCTCTCATGATCAGACTCGGTATTGCAGTAGGCCTATGAAAAACAATTATAACAGACAACAGCAACCTAAAATATTAGATAACGAATAACAATAGCATCCATCGATCATGACATAATAAGTAAAATATAAAACAAGGCCTATTTACCTGATATTCATGCAATCTCTGATAAATATTTGGATATCATTGCAAGATGTATAAAACTTTTTTATAAATTCAAGTAATTATTTTACAAAATAAACATATTTTTTCTTAAATACGACCCATTTGTGAATGGTCCACTCGTCGATCCAATCGGTTAGAATAACTTTAAAGAAGACGGTCCAAGTCCCGAACAATCTCGTCTGTCATTGAAATTTACTTGGAACTGCTTATTACTGCGAAATACCATCAATTTCCAAGACCGTCTTGTGGTCGTTCTTTATAGCATTTTCAGAAACCAAAAATACCATTTTGTTCAGAATTACTCAAACGTTTAGTGTGTAGAATTTCATTTTGTTAACTTTGAGCGTTTGTTCACAGAAACTATCGATGGAAATTTCGATATTTGCATGTTTGACAAAAACTTTCTCCGTTAAACGAATTTTTGCACAGTTATATATTGCTAAGTATGGTTAAACATAAGAATAATCAAATATACAACAAGCTGGAATATATAAGCAAGCATTTTTCCAATCATGCAATGGGGTAGCAGTTAGAACATCCTACCTTCAGTGAAGGCGTTGCTGACAATAAGCTCATAAAAAGCCTTAATAATTTAGAAACCTGCTTTAAATATGAGAAAACAGCGTATGTTTAGTGGATAGATTATATCATACATTGAATATGACCTAATTTATGCACGAGACCTTGCCAAAGTGACCCTAGGATAAAATAATCAGATGCAGGCTATTCCAAGATATACATGCAACACTAAACATCAATCTCAAGTTATAAAATCATTGAAAAATCTTAGTTTTCAGCAAAAATATTATTTTTTTTAGGTTAAATTGGAACAAATACTTAATCAGGTTAATGTGAACTACTTTTTAAATTCTTCATCAGTTTTCTCAACTTAACCTCAAAAACCCAATATTTACATGCAAAAACTGTTTTAAGTATTATCACTGTTCTAATATTTAGGCCTTTAACAACGAAACTGTGAATTTTAACCCTTTGACCCTTGACCCATAAAATTACCACGAGAGCAGAAAAAATCGGAACTTCTGAATAGCATACAATATGCAGCTGATCCTAAAGTATCTTCATGCAAAGTGTTTTGCTTATTACTGAGTGGCCGTAAAACGACCCAAAGTGATACCCACCCTTTATAATAATAAAAATTATCGAGTTATGCAAACAACCAAACTATTACCATGCTTTCAGGTAAATCAAGTTACCATTCAAACAATCAAAATTTTCAACATATATGGCCACGCTAGATAGGTGAATGATCTAATAGTCATTGTGAAATTACGGTACTTAAACAAAAACGATGACGGTCGGTAGAAGCATGCGAAAATTAAACACTTATTGCATGTCATACTTGATCTAAGCCATTCCCTTTATCATTCCTTATCATGCATTTGCTGCACCCACCTATTAGTTAACGAAAACAGTATTTTGATCAATCTTTATATTAAAGTCATTGTATGCATGCTTTCTAACAACGACTACTTTATGAACTTACAACATCCACAGACTTTTTGTCATTTGTTACCATTGCGAAAAAAACGCTTTTTGAATATTCTCTTTTTACGTCTGTAGTTTACGTTGCTTTTTTAATTCTAAATAAATGAAAGTACAATGTTGCCAGATAAATGTTTATGATATGATCTCAATGACAATTTTGCGCGATTTCACAAAAGGATACAATTGTTTGATGTCTTACGATTCCAATTAGGATGTCGTCTTCGGTGCTACTGTCCTCAAGTGGTCATGTGACTCTCAAAGGCAAATACATTAAACTTGGTATATAAATGTGTAAGGTGCAGCCATTTATCGTATTCGGGACACTAATTCTATGGTTCTGTCTTTGATATTTGCTACCTTTGTAATATGAAACTCACGCAAGAGAAAACTTATTACCGGTACTTTTATTTGAGTTTACCAGACATACATACTTATAATACTCTATAATCTCGATAATAAGCCTGAATCCAAAATAGGCCGGTCTTGAAAGTAAGCCTTCGATTTATTACAGTCAAATGCATCTTGAAAATATGCCGGCTCTGAAAATAGGCTGCTCTTGAAAGTAAGCCTTGGATTCATTGCGATTCCTTGCAGAGTAATTGTCTCAAAAATATGCCGACATTATCTGAAGTGTGAACAATGTAAATCGTTATAATGTTCTGTAGTGTTCTTTTATGTTATTTTGATTTAAATGGCAGAGAAAAGTATCGAGAGTGTTACATAATGACCTAACGATTTGTTTAGGAGAAAAAAGGAACATTATACATTTTTGACGGTAAATTTATTCTGTAAATGTAAAATTGGTTCATGTATTGTTATTTTTTATGTTGTTTGTTTTAATTTCAACGCCAATAAAAGGTTTCGAAAGAAAGTCGATCCCGTAAGTAGGCCTATCATGCCTTACAGATTATCTCATGTCGAAAACAAGACAGCCTTAAAAATAGGCCGGTCTTGAAAATAAGCCTGAAATTTCCCACTAAAAAATATATATAAGCCGCAAGTTTGATTGGTGTGAAGCAAATGCCAGAAGTATGTACACTAGTTTGGTCTCTTGTGGAAATCGATATCAAAAGTCATGTTGTAATTACCCAAACAGCGCATGTCTAAAAATACTATCTTCATACATAACCATTAAATACCAGTTGTGAATCAGATAACTATTAATAGAAGAGAACAATATCATTCCGGTTTCAAGTAAGATCTACGAGTAAGGCATACATATATTCGTAGCACTAATTCTTTAGTTTTTATATGCTAATAAGCGTCGTTGCTGGATGTGATTCATTTTTATCACATATTGTTCTTCAAATATATTAACAATTATACATCAACCTTTGTAATAAAAATTGTAACACTTGGTCCCAGCCGTGTCACATTCCTCAACAAGACCTACGGCCTTGATGATGGTCGTTTCCGGAATTATTTCGCCATGTCGAAGTAATGCCCATTACGCACCAAATAACGGAAGACATGCACCTTAAAGAATCCATGAAAGTTTGTCATTAAAACGAAATTCTTACGATATTTTATATTGAGTGGTTGATAACTGCAATTCCCAACATGATCTTTCGGCACTTATTATCGCCCTGGTTACATTGGTGTCATCCAAGTGGATGGAATACCCCTCCCAACACCCTCGTATAATTGTTTTGTGCATCTTATCTAATACATATTTTGGATCCATTAACATGTATCACGTATATTTGGAAAAACATACCCAAGAATGAATAAGAGAGGGCTGATAACTCATGCTGATAATTCGTACAATGGGTTATCGTTTATCGTTTCATAAAAGTGAAATAATTTAAAGGGACTAAATCATTATATTTTATAGATTTCTTAGGGTTTTTGACTTCATACAAACGTTCTTATACCTGAAGTTAGAAAGTTTTCAAAATAAAAACATCGTATTTGAAATATTGGCAATGTTTATCAATGCTAAAATATCGCCAAACACAACAAGAAACTGTATCTGTAGACATTGTATGTTTATAACGGAAATAACCGAGTGTAGCTTTGAGTTCAAAATCCCATCTGACTTATGGATATAGATGTAATAACACCACTATAAGAGGCCACTTATATTACATTTGTTATATTGGTCTGATTCAGTGAAATAGCCGATACGTAAATCATTGACAAGTAAATCGGCATACGTTCTATGAAGCTTTAGAGTATGTGATGGAAATATGACAAGAAGTGAGAGGTATTTTCACCCGTTAATTATATATATAGTATACATGTATACAGGTGTACAGGTACTTTAGCAAGCATATACATTTTACATAGGTCTACAATGTAAATGTAAGGTTGTTTTTTTTTTGCTTTGAATACATACACATACACATATTATTTAGACATATAGTTGATTTGATTTTTAAAGACGCTCCATCGCTGACAAATGGTATTTTTCACTATGAAAAACAGGAGCAGACGGTTTAGTGTTTTTCGTCAGTTACAAAAGTTACTTACTTTACACTATCACCACCATTGGAAAATTTGAGCTTCTAAATTTAATTCAAGTTAAAAATATGAAAAATAATTAATTCCGTCCCTAAAAAATCCCATGGCACTACTCGTATATCCTATATGGAATTAAGTACAGATTGCGCATACACCAAACGCAAAAGAAATTATTGTATATTTTTTTGTGATAATTATACATATGTAAACGATTAAACACCAGATATTGTTCAAATGATGAATATCATTTATGCTCTGTCGGCGGTGGGTCATCTTCATTAAATTAGATGAAAAAAGGTTATATAACTAGTGACATGCAGGGGAATTTCCATTAGACGGATATATATTATAACTAGGGATATATATAGGGAATGTCCATTAAACGGATGGACATGGTAACTAGGTATATTTATTAAAAATTTGTTTTCGAAGAAACTATTTTGTGTTATAAAACCAAACATCGTTATTTTTGATGGTGGATTTAATTTGATTCAAAACTCTGAGATGCATTACATAAAGTTTGCTTTTAAAGTGTTCTTGATGAATATTGTTTTAATTTAGTGATTTATTCTCGCATCACACTTCAATTTGCTGTATAATTAGGCTATCGA
The DNA here is from genome assembly GCA_004382745.1 of Argopecten irradians irradians. Taxonomy (NCBI): domain Eukaryota; kingdom Metazoa; phylum Mollusca; class Bivalvia; order Pectinida; family Pectinidae; genus Argopecten; species Argopecten irradians. The sequence continues at coordinate 1,182,938 of SAYR01030637.1, forward strand.
CTGTACGTCAAGTGAGTACGTTTCCTTATCAGTGGATATAAAATGCACACATTTCTCACCGACACATTTATAATAACAAGAATGGCAACTCGGCAAGGAGTTTTTCGTCTCTAACTAATAGTATTCCTTAATGCTGAAAATATGTGTATGTAATAATCATAACAATCACTAATACCATGTATTACGCTGTATGACATTCAGGTATTAGCCTTCCTCCAAGTTGGGCCTTAGAAATCATCAGATGGTATACGGTTTCAGATACGATGCTTGACTTAGTGACGTCATTTATTTACACCAAAATGTTTTTCAAACTGTCATGTGCATGGTAAGGATTTTTTGGTGTCGTGATATAAATAATTGAAAGTGCATAAATTTAAAAATAATTATCATTATATCATTAAATGTCCGATAACTCAATTTTCCTAATTTCCCGGGATCGTTAATCAATGAGTAACCGAATCTCTGTATAATGCAATAATGTCGTGGTTAATGCGAAACATTTATCAGAGAATCATGTTGCTATAGCTCGTTTTTTGGCAAAGGGATAATTTATATGGTAGTGAAACATGCAGAATATAACTATCGATATTATTTATATGATGTCTGATGATAACATTACATTTGATAGTTCAAAAAGTAATGCGGCTTTCGATCTCAGTGAATATGATGGAATGACTATGGATGTGCGAAATCATCAGAGTGTGTTTGAACTTGTAATAAGGAGTGTGAGTAGTACGTTCAATTGTCGACAGAATGTTGGCGACGGAGTGAGGGCTACATGTAACCCTATCACAGGAACTTTATAGTTAGTCCGCCGGGCAATTCAATTCGAAATGAGCCCTCTGTATTTTAGCCGTGGTGGAATGTATTGTAAACACGCCTCTATATTTGTTGCATAGTTAAAACAAAATGGAAATATTAGTTTGAATATCGGTTTCTTCGTATCTAGGTAGTCCAGACATACAAAGAAACGGTCGACTGATGTCGTTTTTTTAATCTGTCTTACACAGTCGAAAGATTTCCAATAGTGATTAGCACTTAATGACGCTTTTTGGATATCGGATACATTAAATAAGTCTTCATGTTCCGCTGTATCGGCCTCTATTAGTTTTCTTTCATCGTCTTCCGATTACTCAAGGATTCCAGATTGCATATCCTTTCCATGTTCATTGCTGTTTTGATGACGTCACAATGGAGCCGTCACCATTGCTTATTGATTTTGAAAAATTGGAAAATCAATGGAATCGTACATTTAAAATTCTTTTTATCAAGTAGTCTAAAAAAGAGGTATTAGCATTGATGTTACTACTCTCTTTGACTTCATCAGGGTTTAAACTTAATTTTGTTTGCAAACTTTTGTGATAATCCGCCACGGAGACTTTTTTATCTCTTATATCCCGATGAAGTTAAAAATAGTTACATCGATGCTTACAAATATATAGTCCTGATATTATCAAGGTATCACATGTCATATGATGTGGTTGGACATGCATAATTATGCAATAATGTTACGATATTATGTTACAATAATGTATGGTTATAACAAAGTTGGGGGAAATTAGATAAAAAAGACTATTGACAATAGCATTCCACTAAGCCGTGTCACATTGTTATAACTTCAAGCCTTGGGATACGCAGTACGTTACGATAAAGTAGATATCGTTAAAGTGTTACTTGAACACAGGGCAGATACAAAAGTACGGTATACTTTAAACGTGTTCATTTTATTTCTAAACAACTGCTTCAGATTGGGTGGTAAGGTTTATGAATCGATAAATCGATGACTGTAACAAGTGTGATCTGGTGTTTTTTAACATCCATCATACAAATGAGCGCACATTATAATTGCATATTGGGGCGAGCACTGTATGGAAAACAAAATATGTGAAACTTATAGTTTAATTTTCTTCTACTTACGCATTCTATTAAAATGCGTACTATTCTAGAGCATAGTTTGTGCACACAATGTTGTTAATTCTCAATATCAACTTAAATTTAAATCAACATAACATTAATATATTACCAGCATCTCGACTATACTAAATTTCGTATCGCATGAATTGGTAAGAAACTGCCTTTATACCATTCGTCAAATAAAAAATCATGTTGTTCTTATTTGCAGCATACATACTATTTTCAACAGTTTTAAAATATTGTCATACCATTGTTACAAAATAAAATAAGTCAGTATGGCTTATATGTGTAAATTTCTACTAGACTAATGCAATATTGTCTATGATAAGCATTTGATATATTCTACGAAACGCTCCAATTAAGATCACATAACCCGGATCTAGCAATATGAAACCAATTTACTAACTTTTTGTTACCAGTCTTTGTTCTTAGATTGAGTGAGTATTAAAATATTCATGTTTTGGTATCATACAGTAATAATAATATGAAAAAGTGATACAAGTAATTACTGTGTTTCAAACTATCTCTTTAACCACTTGCAGTCATTGCTTTCAATTAGTGAAATCTGAATTGCTAATGCATCGAAATCCATAATGTTAATTACTAATAAGGTATATTGTTGTCCACGCTATCATATTACTTTACGGGCCGATAGGTAGCATTATAACTATGACGTCATACTATAAATGTTGAAAGATGCATAAATAATAATCATTAAACTTTGATGATCAGCTAACTAATTACAGTTTAATTATTCCATTTCGTCGGGATGTGGTAGATAATATCAAGCTTGATATGTATATATGAATGTATTACCTGAATTAATTTCTATTTGTTTTAATAACCCAACTTTCTGATTGGCAAATTATTTTTTTTTCATGCTACTATGACGAAAAATTCCGATAATGAAAAAGAAAGCTTGACGTTATCTTGACGTCACAATAGAGATTTCGATGTTGCGTATTGAGTTGAAAAAAAAATCATTGTAAAATCAATGGAATCCTATGTTTTATTTTATCAGGTAGTCTAAAAAAATAAAGTATAAGCATTTATGTCACAATTTTTCCAACTTTATCGATTTATAGAATAAATTGTGTTTGCAAACTTTTGTGAAAATCCGCCACGTGGATTCACATGGTTTACAAAGAAAATGTCTTTCATATCCCAATAAATAGTGATATCGATGCTTAAATAAATATAACCTGGAGAATGTCAAGATTTCACATATCATTTAATGTGATAAGACATGTATAATTATGCAAGATCTATTACGATTTGTTATTGATCATACAATAACGTATGACAATTATGAAGATGAAGGGGAGAAAATTAGATAAAAAGAATCTAAATAAATTAATGACAATAACATACCATTAAGCCATATCACATTATTTCAATTTCAGGTCTTGGATTACGCAGTGGGGAGTAATGAAGTAGACATCGTTAAAATGTCATTGGAACACGGAGCAGATCCAAATACGGTACGATATATTTAAACGCGTTATTTTTATTTCTAAACAATTACTTCAGAATCAGTGATAAGGTTTATGTATCGATAAAATGGTGATTTGTAACACGTGTATTCTAGTATTCTGTCACATCCATGCCTTGTTTTATGTCTTTGTGTAGTTCGTAGATCGTACGTCGTTGAATATATGTGGTATGTGAAGATGTAGAAGTGTAGATGTAGAACTCAAACGAAGACTGGTAAATGTTCTCGTGTATTGTATTATGTGAGTCGACTGGCCTAAGACGGTAACAACCGTACCTTAAATAGGCCTAAATATCGGTTGATTGAATCCCGTGATATTCATGATTACTCTTGACCATTCAGATTAGATGGGACACGGCAGATCCCGTGTTATAATGATTACTCTTGACCATTCAAATAAGACGGGACACGGCAGATCCCGTGTTATTCATGATTACTCTTGACCATTCAAATAAGATGGGACACGGCAGATCCCGTGTTATTCATGATTACTCTTGACCAGTTAGATATGATATGACACGACAGACCCCACCCAGGGCTAACAGTTACGATCGTTGTTCATGTGGTAATACACAAACATTAGACATCAATGATTTTGTATTAGTATATAATCGTCATATCTTTAACTAACAACACGATAAGCCACAGGCTGTATAGATTAACAAGATCGCTGAAAGGCACACAACTAATATAAAAGGAGGGGTATCACATTGGGCCGTTTATATAACTACATGTACTGTATTTAGATAGCATTTCCTGTTTTGAGAAAATGATGGAAGTACTGTGATTAAGGTGATCAAATATTATCTTACTAAATAGCAAATGTCAGCTTGTGTCAACAACAGTATTATATCTTTGATATATAAATTAAACATGTAGATATGTAGGTATAGACTAATCCTTCCCCCTATCTAATCTGCTGAACGTAGATTGAGGATTCAGAATAAGAGATGTTCATTTGCCTACTTACAGTATCTTAAGGATCCAAAAATCTGTTTCAGTTTGCATACTTCGGATAATAAACATATAAATATTTTTAATTGTGATAAAACAAATGACATATATAGACTTTTTTAAGGAAAAAAACTGAAAATTTCATTGTTTTCCCATCATTTCACAAAAATGAGAAGACGTAACGTCATTACTATGGTTTAATCGTATTCAGCATGTTTCAATCATATAAAAAATGTGTTTATTTTTCTATGTTGCTTGGTTCTCTATCTATTCGCATATATGCGAATGTGTCATTTTGGCCATTTTTTTGATACCTGAAATCCAAGATGGCCGCCATATGACCCCATGGAACATTAGTTGTCAATGGCAACAAGCATAAAATTAAACTAGACATCATACCAGTCCTAAAAAACATGTTTCGAAAAACTGCCAGAGGGGTACATGGGAACCCATTTTTCCTCCCCCACTATAACGCTTGATTCAGTCGCTGTCATCTTCAGACTCGCTACTGCAGTAGGCCTATGAAAAAACAATTATAATAGACAACAGCAATCTCAAATATAAGATAACGAATAATAATAACATCCATCGATCGTGACATAACAAGTAAAATACACAACAAAGCCTATTTACCTGATATTCACGCAATCCCCGATAAATATTTGGATATCATTGCAAGACTTATAAAACTTTTCATAAATTCAAGTAATTATTTCATAAAATAAACAGAATTTTCGTAGATACGACCCATTTGTGAATGGTCCACTCGTCGATCCAATCGGTTAGAATAGCTTTCAAAGAACGCGGCCCACGTACCGAAAAATCTCGTCGGTCATTAAAATTTAGTGGGAACCTGCGAAATACCACCGATTTCCAAGACCGTCTTGTGGTCGTTTTTTATAAAATTTTCAAAAACCAAAAATACCATTTTGTTCAGAATTACTCAAACTTTAAATTTGTAAAATTTGTCAACTTTGAGCGTTTGTTCGCAGAAAATATCTATGAAAATGTCGATATTTGCATGTTTGACTAAAACTTTATCCATTAAACGAATTTTCGCACAGTCAATAACTATCTCAGAAGATAGATCACGCCTGGATAAGGTTAAGTCCAAAATTTCATTAGATTTGATGTGTCAATTTCCTTATTACCCAAATCGCGGTTATAAGCAGCTAAAAGTTGTCGTGTTAACATTCGTTCCGAAGGAACGATAACTGTGTTATCTTATCTTACGTCTCTCGTTTCATATCAACATGTACGCACATGCACACTATGCAACATTAATAAGCCAACCATTTGCTGATTTGTGATAAATAAATGTTTTAAGAGTAGATACTTGTTTTTTTGAGAACCATAATATGCAAAAAACGCTCCTAGCAAAAAGTAAAGGATAACTCTAATTTCTATTTTGACGATAATACTTAACGATTTTTTAAATACATATATATCATACATGTAAACTCAGTCTTGCAAAATTAATTTTCAAATATACTCTTTACAATTCGTTTTATGAAGTACGCATCGCAATTTACGCAAATATGTTTTAAATGTCAAAAATGTCAAATGTATCATTGTTATATATTGCTATGTATGGTAAAACATAAGAATAATCAAATATACAACAAGCTGGAATATATCAGCAAGCCCTTTTCGAATCATGAAATGGGGTAGCAGTTAGAACATTATACCTTCAGTGGAGGGGTTGCTGGCAATAAGCTCACAAAACAAGCTTTAATAATTTAGAAACCTGATTTAAATATGAGAAAACAGCGTATATTTAGTGGATAGATTATACTATATATTGAATATGACCTAATTTATGCACGAGACCTACCCAAAGTGACCCTAGGATATAATCATCTTATGCAAGCTATGCCAAGATACACATGCAATACTAACATCAATCTCAAGTTATAAAATCGTTGAAAAAAAATAGTTTTCAGCGAAAACATTAAAGTTTTTTTATGTTAAAATGGAGCAAATATTGAACTAGGTCACTGTGACCTACTTTTCAATTTTTTCATCAGTTTTCTCAACTAAACTTCACAAACCCAATATTTACTTGCAAAACCTGTTTTAAATATTATCCCTGTTCTAATATTTAGTCAATTAGGCCTTAAACAATGGAACTTTGAATTTTAACCCTTTGACTTTTACCACAAGCGCAAAGAAAAATCGGAAAATCTAAATAGCATACAATATGATCCAATAGTCATTCTGAAATTACGGTATTTAAACAAAAACGATGACAGTAGGTAGACGCATGCGGAATTAAAACACGTCTTGCATGTCAGACTTGATCTAAGCTATTCCCTTACCATTCCTTAATGTATTTGCTGCACCACCTATCATTAAACGAAAACAGCATTTTGATCAATCTGTATATTTAAGTCATTGTTTGCTTGCTTTCTAATAACATCACAAAGACAACTTTATTAATTTACACATCCAATGACTTTTTCCATTTGTTACCTTTGCAAAAAAACGATTTTTGAATAATTTCTTTTTATGTCTTGTTCTCAAAATATCCAAAACATAAAATGAAAACATGAAAAATTCAAAACAGTTATAGCAATAATAAAAACATGATACATGTTGATATATATATATATATAGTCATAAATACTTAGTTTAAAGGGACAATTCGGTCTATGAGTACATTAAAACTTGCACATATTTCGGAAACAAACCAGTTCTAATGGAAATTAGATTAGTTGGTTTAACTGTGATATGTCAGAAAAGCCAAATAGTCAAATGTATGTGAAATGTTCAATCGCCATTACACATAGCCTTGTATGCCGAACTCAGACCCTTGCCTATGTAGTAAAGAATTGTTTGTTCAGAACTACTCAAAACGCTGTGACAGTTGTGCTAACATTATTAGATGCATGTTATTGTCTTAAAATTATTTCATCAACTCCTCAGTGGTTATGTATTGCATTTGTTTAACGTGCGTGACTTTGACTATAAGGGTACTTGCGTACATGCTGTACCTGCTTAATTGTATTGATCAACGACTTGGAATTTCAATGGTATTAATCAAAATACCTAACAATGTTGTGGAATTTGTCACTATTTCTTGTCATATGTTTCATGATGAATGTGGAACAATACATTTATGTCATATTTTGCTTCGTGGTTATGTAACGAAGTAGCCTCACTGAATTGTCTCTTTAATGTTCATATAACCGCCAGGTCTATATAAGGATATTGGATCATCAAGGATACACATTTAACTAGTAAATATATGTATATATATATATATATATTAATTGTGGTAAATATCAAAGAAACACAATTTAACAAAGCATGACAATTTATTGACTCGTGCCCTATCCGGGCCTCGAACTCACAATCTACGGCATCCAATCGCCTAGCCAAACATACCTGCGCCTTTCTGCCACTGCGCCACATCCACATCCCCAATATTAATTGTGGTATCAATAGGACATGGGCTTCTCTAAATAAAACCCATGATTGTAGTAGACAACAATACAAATAACATTGAACCAGAGGAGAGTGCAACGAAACACGTTAGGTAATACACCGAGGGTAAACATCAATTGTATGGACACAGCATAGTAACCTTTACAATATGTGTTTAATTATAAAATTAAGATTTACAAAATACGGTTATCACTTTTTCTTCTAAACGGTTAAGGAATTCCAGTAACAATAAATAAAATATTCAAAAACTTTGCGAAGAAGCTCCAACTCATTTTGGGTATTGTCTACATCACGTCATGTTATTATTCCCCGCGAAACCCGTTTGCGCGGATTATTGTTTTGGGCTCCGTCCGAGATCCTTTTATGGGCTATAACTCTAAAACCGTTCAACGCAGCTCCTTGAAACTTCCTATATACATCAGACAAGTACCCTAGTTGTGCCTTTTGCTATTACGGACCTTCCATTTTGTACTTTTTCCCCTTACCATGGAAACTTAGTCAAAAATACAGAATTACTGTTTCCTTTTGTTTCCGGATTATAACTCCAAAATCATTCAACGTTGATCCTTGAAACTTTCTGTATACATCAGAAAATGCCCTGGTTGTGCCTTTTGTTATTGCGAACCTTTCATTTTTTGTATATTTCCGTATTGTATAGTCCATCACTATGAAGTCTTCCACGTAAATTATCGTTGTGCGAACTTAGTTATTAATGATCTATCTTTGTATAGTTAGGTCGGGTACGTAGTTTTACAGAAAATTACCTTTAATGTATATTCGATATGTTTGTTTTGCAGTTGATTATACGTGGTCACGTGCATGGTGTTATGTAGATAATATAGAGCTTCGATGTTTTCAATGTGTCATTACATTTGTAAAGTCGATATTGCGTCTATGAATTATTTTGCCGAACCGTTGAGATCCTTAAACATGTTGTCCTATTGTAATCGATCTTCTTGTAATTAATATGTACAATACATAATTGAATTGATATTTGATTTATAAACTCCAAATTTTAAACAACAATTAAGGACTCTTGGTTCGATCTATATTGTGTACGTACATTTTAAAACATTAGATAATGATATTTGACTAAATTCTCGGTTTACTTTAATTATACATAGGTGCCAAAACATTAAGTGGGCCACAGCCGCCAAAATGATGCTGATAAATACAATTAATGTACCTTTACTTTTTGTACACTATAGAAACGGTACTTGATTAAATTTACTAGCTACCAACTTTTTCAAAATCCTCGTTGAGCCGTGCGCTTTCAAACTAACATACCTCAAGACGCTAGCGCACATCCACACTCGGGTATTTCTGTCGAGCCAATCAGCTTTGAGGTGGTCGGAACTTGTTTCCGATCACGCCAGCATTTGTCATATGACTCAAACATTGGGCAGAATTAATTGATGTAACTAAACGACGCTAATATCGGTCAGAAACTGTCACCGAACTTGTTGTCATGTTTATCGTACAGGTGAGATGTTTTGAAGAATGTAATAGTGTAATAATAGCACATCATATATGTGCACTGCATGTACATATATTTGTATTTGTATTGTAGGCAACCTGAAAGTGGTTGACTACTCAGAATTTTAACAATACATATCGATATAATTCCAGAATGCCTATAAGTAGAAAAGATAACGTAGGGGACATGCTTTGTATTTATCTGCATAGTAAAATAGTTAAAGTATGGGGTTAATTGATAAAGCAAGTTTCTGGATTTAATTGCACTATTTAATATTTCCTTCGGCTTCGCCTCGGGTAATGGACAAGTTCTGGAAAACCAGAATTAGGCCTATCCCTCAATCCCATACTTTGACTGTATAATAAACAATACAAATGATATTGATTACAATCGGAAGTCGTATAAAACAAGATATTGTTTATAGTTAAAAAATTTCCCAGTATCGACTAAGGTATATGGTTTCAGTTACCTTATTCTTGGAAATATCTACATTTTCGTAAGATGTTTATGTGTTAATCCAAAAATTGATCGAAAGCATTTGAATCTTGTGCATCCTGTATCCTCCCTCATCATCTGTGAAAGCTAAATGCATGCACCTGTTGACGTTCAGTTGGAAAACGAAACAAGAATACATATAAATAAACATTTTATCAAGAAACGTTATGATATTTATGTTGGAAGTTCCAGTTGGCACATAGCAAATCAGTTTTGAGTAACTACTAATGTTTGTCTTTGTATTCCAGAGAAATGCACTTGAAAGAGCAGTGCGGAGAGAAAACATAGACATTCTTAAACTTCTCATTGAAAGCGGAGTTGATGTCAACAAGGTAAGTATTTGTCTATCTAACTTTCCAATGCAACCCCACTATATAACATTACCAAAGGTAGTTGTTCATCACATGAACTGTCAATCGCTTCTGTTGACATAATTATCGTTATGAGACATTGTCTTCCCAGCCATAACGAAAACTAGTTGACGAAACAGCCTGTCCGTACTTGACGATATTCCTTTTCATTATGAATGCAAAATGTCTCGAGATTTTATTTTATTATTTATATTGAATTATGCATCTGTATTGAAATCCATTTAGTTGGCAATAATAGGAATACAAATTCAAACTTGCAAATCACGAATCGCTCGCACACGTCATATATGTTGTCGCTGTCCAGTTATCATTCAAATATCTAGTTTTTCAAACCAATTTGTAGCGTAATGCATAAATGTAACTGATTTACTTAGTAGGTAAAATCAAAGCAATGTGCGAATGATCATGTTCCATAATAGTAAATAGCTACTTAATGAATTTGTTGCATTATTTGGTCCTATTAATGATCAAAATTGGCAGATTGTATATCTTAAGGGTAACGGATTATGTCATTACATGGTATTGCTACATGTAAATATTGAATTTAAAAAAAAATCCTTTCGAATCATGGAAAATAACAATTTAGTTATGAAGTTAGTTGATTTAGGAAATAGGAAATGATAAGGCAAAATGTGTTCAATTTTAGAAACACCGATTCGATACTCCTATTCATACTCCTTTCCTTGACAACATATTTGAAGTAAAGAGAACACTCATCGGTATACATTTACTTCAGTCATGTTTCGCGAAACAAAACCGATGGACAATTTCTATTCATATGAAGTATTTACAATCTTCTATATGAATGTAATATCAATGAATCATACAACACTACTTTATGTTTGTTTATCTAAGGGTATGTGAAGATATTAATATACATTTTTGACAGACACAACTCTCAAACCCAAAAAGCGTAGCCATTCAGTTATGACAATTAGGACAACATTTATCTTCAATAGGTATATACAAATTTATATCGTCGACAAAGATATGTGGCTATCGGGATTTAAAGAATCAACTGATTCTTTGCTTCAAACTTAAAAAAAATAAAGATTTTAGAAACAAGTTCGTTTGATTTCGATAGAAGTGCTGGATAACCTTAGTTGAAATACGTTCTCTTAGGTAAAACGAATGAACAGATACAGACGATGTTAGAAAGATCAAATTTCAAACTGCTTTTAATTTATATGCGATATGTGATTATTTTCCATGTTTCGCATTTGCAATTACGTCGTCACGTGCATAGTGTTCTATCTATAGTATATAGCCTAAAAGTTTCTAGCTTTAGAAACACCGATTTGTCATTACACTTGTAAAGTGAATTATTCGTTTAAAAACTTTATTGCTCAATATATGAGATCCTTAAATGTCGTGTCCTATGGCAATCGATCTTCTTATAATAATATGTACAATAGACTCTTGACTCGGTCTATATTGTGTACGTACATTTCAAAATATAAAAGTATGGCATTTGACTAAGCCCTCAGTTTGTTTTAATTATGCATAGACAGCAAAACATCAAGTGGGTCACAGCCGCCAAAAAATGATGATAAATGCAATAAATATGCAGTACTTGAAAATTCTAACGTTCCCTGGAAATGAGCGCGAAACGTAAAACGCAAATGAAATGTTAAACGAAAACTAAAAAAAAACGAATAGCGTAAAACGAAAAACGCAATTCGACAAGCGCTGAACGCAAAACGTAAAACGAAAAACGTAAACGTAGTGAAAGCGTGACCGAAAGGCCTGAATGCAATCATAGATGTCGATCGGAACTCCGGTAGCTTATTTATACGGATTCTGAAAGCGATGTCTATTGTACGCTCGCAATTTTGATTTAGTACGATTGATCAATATGAAAAAAATAGCTTGTGTCAGAATAAATTGTAGTGACTTTTCTATACACCACTATGGACATGTTTAAGATGGTGTTGTGCTCCCTATTTTGTATTCGTCGGGGAGTTATCGCCCTTCACCGGATGTGAAGATGAAAGAGAATGCGCTGAACTCAGAAGGAGGGCAGCGTTAGTTGGAGAGTGACAGGAACGCGCGTCGGAGACAACGACTCAATAAGGAGCGATGTATCCATGAACTGTATGTGTACGTGTCGTCGAAATGAACTGAAAGAGGTTGCCTAACGTCATGAACGTGTGTATCAACTGTGATGTCGATGTAATACGTGTGGAACTGTGGTGACGGCTGTGTGTACACCGTGTGGAAATTGGGTCACAGTGCGGGCGGCATTAGTCTGTTGGTATAATTATAATGTTATTGTGTAAACTCGACACCCCATATTGTTTTGTTATTATGTCTAATTAAATGTTAAATGTATCTCAACGTCTCTGTCGCTATTTCATAGTCCAGCTAACAAATATCTTCCAATATACCCAACGAAAGATCCCAAAATAAATTAGTCTAGGGATAAGGTGGGCGGAATCGTCTTTGGACGTCGTCTGTTTCGTCTCCGCCCCATTCTAGATATTTATCTAGATCTTTTTATCTCCTGACATCTTGTCTTAGAAAATATGTAATTGTTATAAATATTTTCCAAATAAATGTGTGATTACGTATATATATTCAAGCACTAAATACATTTTAACTTATAAAAAGATATTTTAAAAATAAATAAAAAAACATACATGTGTACAAATAGTTTACAATCAATGCTAGTATGTATAAGTCTCTGAATTCGCCACACATGCTGTGTTATAGAAATTATCGCTTTCCGAAAAGAAAACACTTTAGATGAATTTCATATTTTAGTGTAGGTATTGTGTGAATGCAGGTTTGACTATTGCAAGTATAAACCCTTGGTCTAGCGGTTAGGTATATATATTTTACATGTATATGTCTCCGGAGGAGGTCCTCGTACCCGTTATATAGATATCAATGTGGACACTGACCTTTAGCATTTACCTGATCCAGTTGGAGGTCCTATATTTGCTTTATAGTTCACGGACAACACAACGCCAAACCCCACTCCCTTTTCGATATTTGGCAGCGGCATATTTTGATTTTGTTTTAACTTATATCACACCTGTTCAAGTGCAGTCACCCATGAACAATGACTCACTGATAGTCTCAGACGCGTATGGCCCCTCACATTTTGTTTAGGCTACGAACACATAATACGTGACTCCGTACATGTTCATGTACCAAAGCATACGACAAAAACAACAATATTGTGTTATTCTATCTAGTCAATACAGAACAACATACAAGCAAAACACCGCATACATGGGAGGCCGTCCTTGCATGACCATAGCTGTTAATAGAACGTTAATTAATCAAACAAACAATTAAATGTACCAAAGCATAAGACAAAAACAACAATATTGTGTTATTCAATCTAGTCATTACAGAACACCAGCTCTATGATGATGTTATCCCTCATATGTTTTGTTACATCAGCATATCAATAAAATCCAATGATCAATCATATATGTTACCTGTTACCCGTTACCTGTCTTCGAGGTCGTTTTAAATTAATAGACTGATGCCTCTCTGACCCATTTCATGATTGTCTTCCGGTTCTGGTTCACCGTAGTAGCAGTCGGGACAGAACTTTATTTTCTTTTTCTAGAGATTGTTTAGTCTAGATTTGCACTCGTTCAGTGTGTTCGCTGAAAAAAATCCTTAGTCAGGTCGTTCCAAGTAATAATTGTTCTTTTGGGTGAAGGATAGTTTCCTGATCTTCAGCCTGCTGAACTTCTTGGTGAGTTTTTTGGAGTGACCTCTAGTTCTTGTTAGACTGTTAAATCTGAATAGATTGTTTTTGTGACATTGGTAAATATCATTTATGATTCTGAAGATTTCGATCATATCCATCCTTGCTCTTCTATATTGGAGTGTTGGTAGTCCTAACTCGATAAGTCTTTCAGTAAATGATTCGTCTGTAATTGATTTCAATAGTTTAGTTGCTCTTCGTTTGACATTTTCTATGGCTTGTGTGTCTTTTTTAAAATTACCAGACCATACCGGAGAGGCATATTCTAGATGTGGCCTTACTAGTGATTCGTACAGGTGTAAAAAATAGTTTTGTTCATATACTTTAATGTTCTTCTAATTAATCCAGTACTCTATTTACTTTTTAAACAGCCATCTGAATGTGAGTCGAAAATTTTGGCTTATTGTGCTAGTATTTCTTGAACGAAATGTTAACACGGCTTAATAAACCTATCAACCTGCTTATTGTTGCGATATTAATCAAGGGGTTGATATTACGTCATTGAGAATTGAGAATGTAGCCTAAAATGATTTTTGCAAGTCTGTGATTGGTCAGTTTTTAGCTTAACTGGTCCGATAGGAGGGGCTAGGCCCAGTAGAGAAAATAGTGGTAAATCCTTTTATGTCGTTACTAGTTAAATAGTTCTGATAGATTGTAACCTTATGGGAAGAAGAACATATTTTGTATAAATTTTGGCTATGTCCCCCGGGGGCAGGATGGACAGGTCTAATAGGGGAAATAGAGCATAAATCCTTGAAATCGCTACCTATCGTAGAGTTATTTATAGATTATAACCAAATTTGGTTAGACATATGGCCTGGATAAGCAGAACACTACCCCCTTCCCCATCCTAGCGGCAGGAGGGGTGGGGCCCAAATTAGAGGAAATAGAGGTAAATCATTTAAATCACTACTAGAGTTCTACATGGATTGTAACTAAATTTGGCCAGATACATCATTTGGGAAAGAGGAATAAAGTTTGTATAATTTTAAGCTCTGGGACGAGGAGCGGGCGCAATAGAGGAATAGAGAAAATACCCTTAAATCGCTCTAGTCATAGAGTCATGCATGAATGTAGCCAAATTTGCCAAAAACATTTTCGGGAAATGAAGGGGAATAGAGTTTGGGGCCCAAATGGGGAAATAGAGGTAACTCCTTTAAGTAGCGATTGGTCATAGGGTTCTGCATGCTTTGGAATGTACACTAAATTCGGTCAGAAACATCCTCTGGGGAAACAGAATAGAGTTATATATTTTGGCTCGGACCTCCGGAGGCAGGACGGGCGTGCCGGGGCCAAATAGCGGTTATAAGGATACATCATTTCAATCGCTACAAGTCCTATAGTTCTTCATGGATTGTAACAAAAGGAGTAGGTGCAATAAGGGCCGATTTTGACGCCAACACAAATTCTCTTTATTTCTATATCATATGTTCACCAATATATAATATTTATAAACAAGATATTCCAGAGGGATTTTAGCGCCCACCAAAGAGTGATCTACGGCTGACAATTGAAAGATGGATCCTTTCTCTACTTTTCAAAAATTGATCTTCCTTTTTAACCTCACATAATAGGCAAGGGACTCCAACCTGACCTTAATCATTGATCATATCATGATGTCCTAAACCCCGGGTATCTGTAAACGAAAATAATGCTTATCGGTCATGGCCACCAGAGGGCCCAAATTGACACTCCTCATTTGTAGAAATATCCTTTAAGTACTTTCTGCGAAATAGCGGTAACAAACTTTAACTGTCAAAATCCAAGATGGCTGCCTTACGGTGATCTGGTTGAACTATCAGTTCCAAAATGCCATATGCACAACTAGGGTCCTAGGGAAACCTACCTATGAAAATTGGGAAAAATTCCTGTAGTACTTTCTGAGAAATAGCGATAAGAATAATTGTTAACGTACGGTCGGAAGGACGGACGGACCACGGACAAAAGGCGATTTGAAAAGCCCACCATCTGACGATGGTTGGCTAAAAACACAACTTTCAAAGCTTTCAAACTGTTGCCTAGGCTTGGCAACCTGTATACCATAATTATGTTATTAATAGCCAGTTAGGTCACTTAAGATTTTCAAACTGGTATATCTAGAGGGAAACTTTTAGAAATTGTACAACTTTTATTGTATATGGGGAATCATTAATGCATGTCCCATTTCGTACATACGCGATACTATTTCAGCCCATATAACACCATAGTTACTGATTTATCTCTATAACAACACCAATCAAACCTCTCAATACGCACACAAAAACATAAACAATAGACATAAACAGTTCAATGGAAGTTTTATTTTTGTTTATTATATAATATTTAGAATATCAGAATGATTCCAATCTTGTTATTTCAGAGAAATGTAAAATTGTTCACAATACAGAAATGTGATATAATAACCAGCGAGATATATTAGTCTTTCTGTCAAATCACAGCTTTTGTGTGTATTGGTATATTAAAATAGATAAAATATATGATAAAGGGGTATGTAAAGTTTCTGGCTTCCATCACCTTGTCCCTTGAAACCAAAAATAGCTGCATCCCACAACTCCATACTTTAACCGTATAATAAACAAAACAAAGGTCATTGATCTAAGTCAGCTGGAAGTCAAATTTAACACGATATGGTTTTATAGTTGATATTTTCGCCAGTATCAACTTAGGTCAATGATTGGCGCTTATAGTTATTTTATTCTTGGAAAATTTTCTCATCCCAAAGATGATAAAGGGACAATTCAGTCTAAGGGAACATTAAATTTCTACATATATCGGAAAACCCAGTTCTTATAGAAATAGTTGACATGTTCGCCAGTATCGACTAAGGTAAATGATAGACGCTAACAATTATTGGATTCTTGAAAGATTTTTTTCTTTTTTGTTGTTGTTAAATTTACTAACTCCTTACTTACATAACCCTGACGGTTAATATGACGTTAAAATAATTGAACAAACAAACAAACAAAAGCTCAGTTTATGATATTCATATCTAAAGTTATTAACAACTAAAGATGTCCCCGCACCAGAATATGATGAAATTGTCAGAGGAAAACATACATAAGTAAGGTGTTGACAAATCCAATTAATTCATAGTAATTATATGTTATCCAATGAATATACAAAATTTTCAATAAACAATCTCTAGAACGTTCTCACTTAAAGGTCAAACAATATCTCAGAAGCCCGCGAAACGTGGGTATCTAATAGAGTATTATTAGGAATATTATCATTTATGTACACCTTAGTGTTTTATACGTTCAATTTATTATCTTGTACGTAAAACTGAGTTGTATTACTTGGGAAATTAAAACACTTTTTGACAGATACGGCTTCAACAACCAAACAGGATAGTCAGTTAATTATGACTATTGGAACATGTTTTTATAAGATAGGTATACACAGGGTTGTTTGACTTCGATAAGATGCATTCCGATCGGAATGTTTGATAGTTTTAGTTTCAACACTAGAATTTCGTGAAAAAACAGAACTCCTTTATTGTCTCCGATCTTTGTCCGAAATCCCTGCAGTTTCTTTCTTGCAGTCCAAACCGATTCTTTCATATTAGATACTTTTTTGCAATTTATTTACTAGACTTTCGAGAATATATTCTTAAGTGGGCAACATCGTTAGAACTTTTAATGCAGCATCTCTTAGGCATTCATGAATTAATAAGTCTTGTATATACCTTGCCAGTCATTTATTTTTACTACTCGATTAAACTGAAGCAATAACCAACCCCAATCACCCCAATCAAATAATGTTAATTCTTGCTTTGGCTGTGGGCACCGCATTGGATTCCACCAATTTATTGTCGCCAAAACAGATATATACTCCTGTTATTTAGATAGCCTTGTAGATAAAAGCAATAACTCTTTGGCAGAACTGGAAAGCCTTTTGGAGGACATTTCTGGAGTCCCTGTATACTGATGGGTAGATGAACTACCTATTTGGGAACAGTGACATTCCTTTGGATATAGATAACTGAATCTGTTTTATTCACTTAAAACCAGTGAAACCTGATGATTTAGTTTTATTCAATATGACGTCTATATGTCCCCATAATTGAATAGATTGTGTATTTGAATACATCTTCACCAAATCCAATACAATTAAGAAGCAAAAACCAATTGGGATCTTTGTGTTAAGTATAGCTAATTAAATTCAACACCAATGGTCCGAAAACAAACATAAACATCACAAATATTCCTTATTGTATATTATACAAATATTTCATGGGTTCGGCCTTCGGCCTCGTGCAATATAACATATGTTGATTACCACCACCTCGGGTTAAATATTATGAACTAGAGCACAGTAACCCATGAAATATTTGTTTTATTACATAATCACCAATTTCTCAGTTGAATATTTTTGTAAAACTAATACGACAATATCTTAACAAAATCATCAGCATCGTACAGTACCGTACGGAAAAGCTTCAAATCATGTTTAAATTTGATGTATAGCCCACGTACGTCACGTTGTAACTCCGGTCTGGATGTCTTATTGTCTTCTTTAACATTATCAGACCTCAATGCAGCCTTTTAATCTAATACATTCGCCGTGTCAGTCCTCTGCTCTATAAACATCTACATGACGTGCTTGATTCGAGATCTATAAAGCTAGCGCGAAATTAAGCTTGAACCTTTGTGACGTCATAATAACGTAACTCACTGTTACGCGCGATTCCTCGGAAGTTTTCTTCAAAACTTGACAACAACACCGAGGTGTTCCTCAAGCCGTGCAATTTAACATCTCGAACCGTGCAATATAACGTTTCCATGGAAGCGTGCAATATAACCTCGAACTGTGCAATATAACAAGATTTTATTGAACGGTCGGGATAATAGAAGATATTATATTTCCCATATATAGATTGGTGTAAACAAATTATGTAACATAATACAAATATACCATTTTGATGAGGTCGATACATGGTTATATCGACCAAAGAAAAAATATGGACCGAGGTCGATATTTTTTCTGTGGTCGATATAACCATGTATTGACCGAAATCAAAATGCTATAATTGTTTTATAATTCTTTTCTGATATTTTACATTTTGAAATGAGTGTGAAACTAAATGAGCATCGCGTTGTAAATTCTGCTTCGTGATGACAATTACAATCCTATGATTTTGTAACAAGTATAATCCAAAAACAACATTTGAAAACAGTATCAATTGATTCACTTCAAGCTTTTATTACATGAACCCACCCGGTGCATGCGTGTTTGTAAATTGCATGCATGTGCATGTACTCCATTATACATGTAGCTCCATGTCTTAAGGACACATTCAATTAAATGTATAGTTTGTTCTGTGTTGAAGTAATACACTTCGACGTCAAACATATATTAACATATTCAAATTGACATTAAGATACATTATCATATGCTTAGTACTCCATTCCGTAAAATACAAACCATATACATACAGTAGGATTAGCCTAGGCCTAATGTTGTAAGCAGCGTAGGTGGAATTTTAAAAATAAACATCGAACGTATTCACAATTCAATGGCTCTAGATGCTTAATGAATGTTATTCGATTATTTCCTACTCTCCTATCGTGTTTATGTTGAAAATTAAAAAAGTTTAAACTGTAGTCATCAGCTGGAAGTCATCATTATCTTTGTTAGAAACCAAAACAATCAACGTCGTATGTCACATTTTGAGGTTACGCTTCAAACTCAGGTCATCAAAGCGTTTGATTCAAAGCGCCAGGAACACGAACCGATTTGGCAACGTTGACGATAAGGTTATCTAAAAAATAATCGTGCATTATATATTTTTTTATAAACCACTTCCGGAGAAATCGTGCAATATAGTTTTTTATCGGTGATCACGTGGCGTGTTTTTGACCAATGAGAAGTGACAAAGAAACCCAGAAAAATAATAAACATAATATTGTTTATGTTTGTAAGGCTTCAATATTCCAAGTATTGTAGACGTATTAATGTAACTGCTACTGATTCATTTTATGTGTCGTCCAGGATGATGTTCTGGATGAGGCAGTGAAAGAAGGTAGCATGGACGTAGTTAGGTTTATTATTGAAAGGGGAGCGGACATTCACAAGGTAAGGATTTGGGTTAAATATAATTTGTATATTTGTGGAGTTATTGATCAATAAGTCCCTATCAATTTGTACTTGCCAACGAGACATGCATGCTAGATACTTGTTCTAACAGGCAAAGACAACCAGGCATTGGCATTTTCTTGAGAAACAACAACTGTTTCTGCTGGCAATAGATATTAAATTTGATTCCGTTCAAACATAAAAATTACTACATTGGACAAGATATGGCTAACATGTTATTAACGAAAATGTAATTTAGAAATGACAATAGCGTTGCGTAACGGAGTATTAGACATCTTTCATTTTGCCTGACACGGAGTACGGACACCGACACCGACACGGATTTCCAAAATTCGGGGGTTGTCTCAAAAAACAAATTTAATAAATTAAACTCGCCTTACTTTTTCATGTTCATTCCATACTTATCCGAACATACTATATGTGTATAGAATAGGATAATGATTATAATTTAATTCAGATAACTCAATCAGGTACCAATGTAGTATACATTTCCGTGATTTTATTTATTTTTACTATTAACAAATCGAGTTGTGGCACATCAATTTCTTATCCAATAATTCAGTTTGGCCAATGACTGCGCCGCTTTTGAAATTCCCTGCGAGAATATTCTGTATTAGGTAGTTATAATACTTGACGTACAATTCTTTCGGTCGATGGAAAAATAATTTCCACGATTTAACCAATAGAAATGAGTGTAAGGAAATATATAAGGAAATGAAAAAAAACCTAGCTACATGTATCTATTTATCCATAATGCATTGCGTAGCTCGTCCAATCGTCTAAATGAAATGTGCGTACATGGTAACCTTCAATATGTATTTACTATGCGAAAGCACGTGTTATGTGTTCAATTATTTCTTTTAATTTCGGGTAAGTCATTAACTAATTAATTATATAATTATAATCAAGGATGTCAAAAATCCTTTGCGCCCGTTACGGTCTATCTTCCTAAGACACTGTTCAATTTCACTTTTGAAAATGTATGTACTTAAACCAAACAAATAAGATATATCAGAAATCGTTACCGGCCATGCACTGTCACTATTGAAACGCAGGCTTTCGACTCTGTATATATACAACAACCTCTATATGTTTAATACCGTATACACATATAGAGGTCGTCCGTTTATCAATAGTCAAAAGCCTGTCTATCAAATGAAAACTATACGATATCGGTCTGGATATGCACTCTAGCATGACACAGGTAGGTCAGCTTTCACGTGCATAGAGACAGGACAGTGCTGTAGCAGACGACCATATTGAGGTGCGAATCAAGCATATCATATCAGCAAGAGGCCCATGGGCCTTAACGGTCATTTGACTATTGGTACAGTACAACATAGTCGTTTAAAATTTTAGCCTATTTGACCCCTGTGACCTTGATTGAAGGTCAAGATAATTCATTTGAACAAACTTGGTAGCCCTTCACCCCAGCATGCTACATGCCCAATATCAGTACCCTGGGCCTTCTGGTTCATGAGAGGAAGTCATTTAAAGATTTAAGCCTATTTGCCGCCCGTGACCTTAACTGAAGATCAGGGTAAT
>SAYR01030637.1:1204480-1285182 GCA_004382745.1 Argopecten irradians irradians
CTTCCATTTGATAGACAAGCTTTATGACATTGATATACGGACGACCTCTATATGTGTATACGTATTAAACATATAGAGGTTGTTGTTATATATACAGAGTCGAAAGCCTGCGTTCAATAGTGACAGTGCATGGCCGGTAACGATTTCTGATATATCTTATTTGTTTGGTTTAAGTACATACATTTTCAAAAGTGAAATTGAACAGTGGCTTAGGAAGATAGACCGTAACGGGCGCAAAGGATTTTTGACATCCTTGATTATAATTATATAATTAATTAGTTAATGACTTACCCGAAATTAAAAGAAATAATTGAACACATAACACGTGCTTTCGCATAGTAAATACATATTGAAGGTTACCATGTACGCACATTTCATTTAGACGATTGGACGAGCTACGCAATGCATTATGGATAAATAGATACATGTAGCTAGGTTTTTTTTTCATTTCCTTATATATTTCCTTACACTCATTTCTATTGGTTAAATCGTGGAAATTATTTTTCCATCGACCGAAAGAATTGTACGTCAAGTATATATAACTACCTAATACAGAATATTCTCGCAGGAATTTCAAAAGCGGCGCAGTCATTGGCCAAACTGAATTATTGGATTAAGAAATTGATGTGCCACAACTCGATTTGTTAATAGTAAAAATAAATTAAAATCACGGAAATTTATACTACATTGGTACCTGATTGAGTTATCTGAATTAAATTATAATCATTATCCTATTCTATACACATATAGTATGTTCGGATAAGTATGGAATGAACATGAAAAAGTAAGGCGAGTTTAATTTGTTGAATTTGTTTTTCGAGACAACCCCCGAATTTTGGAAATCCGTGTCGGTGTCGATGTCCGCACTTCGTTTCAGGAAAAATGAAAGATGTCTAATACGCCGTTACGCAACGTTATTGTCATTTCTAAATTACATTTTAGTTAATAACATGTTAGCCATATCTTGTCCAATGTAGTAATTTTTATGTTTGAACGGAATCAAATTTAATATCTATTGCCAGCAGAAACAGTTGTTGTTTCTCAAGAAAATGCCAATGCCTGGTTGTCTTTGCCTGTTAGAACAAGTATCTAGCATGCATGTCTCGTTGGCAAGTACAAATTGATAGGGACTTATTGATCAATAACTCCACAAATATACAAATTATATTTAACCCAAATCCTTACCTTGTGAATGTCCGCTCCCCTTTCAATAATAAACCTAACTACGTCCATGCTACTTCTTTCACTGCCTCATCCAGAACATCATCCTGGACGACACATAAAATGAATCAGTAGCAGTTACATTAATACGTCTACAATACTTGGAATATTGAAGCCTTACAAACATAAACAATTATTATGTTTATTAATTTTCTGGGTTTCTTTGTCACTTCTCATTGGTCAAAAACACGCCACGTGATCACCGATAAAAAACATATTGCACGATTTCTCCGGAAGTGGTTTATAAAAAAATACTATAGATGCCACGATTATTTTTTAGATAACCTTATCGTCAACGTTGCCAAATCGGTTCGTGTTCCTGGCGCTTTGAATCAAACGCTTTGATGACCTGAGTTTGAAGCGTAACCTCAAAAATGTGACATACGACGTTGATTGTTTTTGTTTCTAACAAAGATAAATGATGACTTCCAGCTGATGACTACAGTTTAAACTTTTTTTAATTTTTCAACATAAACACGGTAGGAGAGTAGGAAATAATCGAATAACATTCATTAAGCATCTAGAGCCATTGAATAGTGAATACGTTCGATGTTTATTTTTAAAATTCCACCTTACGCTGCTTACAACATTAGGCCTAGGCTAATCCTACTGTATGTATATGATTTGTATTTTAGGGAATGGGGTACTAGGCATATATAATGTATCTTAATGTCAATTGAATCTGTTAATATAAGTTTGACGTCGAAAGTATACTTCAACAGCAGAACAAACTATACAATTTAATTGAATGTGTCCTTAAGACATGGAGCTACATGTATAATGGAGTACATGCACATGCATGCAATTTTACAAACACGCATGCACCGGGTGGTTCATGTAATAAAAGCTTGAAGTGAATCAATTGATACTGTTTTCATATGTGTTGTTTTTGGTAATTATCTTGTTACAAAATCATAGGATTGTAATTGTCATCACGAAGCAGAATTTACAACGCGATGCTCATTTAGTTTCACACTCATTTCAAATGTAAAATATCAGAAAAGAATTATAAAACAATTATAGCATTTTGATTTCGGTCAATACATGGTTATATCGACCACAGAAAAAAATATCGACCTCGGTCCATATTTTTTCTTTGGTCGATATAACCATGTATCGACCTCATCAAAATGGTATATTTGTATTATGTTACATAATTTGTTTACACCAATCTATATATGGAAATATAATATATCTTCAACTATTTATCCCGACCGTTCAATAAAATCTTGTGATTATTGCACATGTCGAGGTTTTATTGCACGCTTCCATGGAAACGTTATATTGCACGGTTCGAGATGTTAAATTGCACGGCTTGAGGAACACCTCGGTGTTGTTGTCAAGTTTTGTAGAAAACTTCCGAGGAATCGCGCGTAACAGTTGAGTTACGTTATTATGACGTCACAAAGGTTCACGCTTAATTTTCCGCTAGCTTTATAGATCTCGAATCAAGCACGTCATGTAGATGTTTATCGAGCAGAGGACTGACACGGCGAATGTATTAGATTAAAAGGCTGCATTGAGGTCTGATAATGTTAAAGAGACAATAAGACATCCAGACCGGAGTTACAACGTGAGCGTACGTGGGCTCTACGTCAATTTAAACATGATTTGAAGCTTTTCCGTACGTTACTGTACGATGCTGATGATTTTGTTAAGTTATTGTCGTATTAGTTTACAAAAATATTCAACTGAGAAATTGGTGAATTATTTATAAAACAAATATTTTCATGGTGTTACTGTGCTCTAGTTCATAATATTTAACCCGAGGTGGTGGTAAAACAACAATGTTATATTGCACGAGGCCGAAGGCCGAACCCATGAAAATATTGTAAATTATTACAATTAAGGAATATTTGTGATGTTTATGTTGTTTGTTTTCGGACCATTGATGTTGAATTAATTAGCTAACTTAACACAAAGATCCCAATTGTTTTTGCTTCTTAATTGTATTGGATTTGGTGAAGATGTATTCAAATACACAATCTATTCAATTATGGGACATATAGACGTCATATTGAATAAAACTAAATCATCAGGTTCACTGGTTTTAAGTGAACAAAACAGATTCCAGTTATCTATAATCAAAGGAAGATATCACTGTCCCAAATAGGTAGTTCATCTACCCATCCAGTATACAGGGACTCCAGAAATGTCCTCCCAAAAGGGCTTTCCAGTTCTGCAAAGAGTTATTGCTTTTATCTACAAGGCTATCTAAATAAACAGGAGTTAGATATCTGTTTTGGCGACAATAAATTGGTGGAAATCCAATGCGGTGCCACAGTCAAAGCAAGAATTAATGTCTATCAAATGAAAACTATACGATATCGGTCTGGATATGCACTCTAGCATTACACAGGTAGGTCAGCTTTCACGTGCATAGAGACAGGACAGTGCTGTAGCAGACGACCATATTGAGGTGCGAATCAAGCATATCATATCAGCAAGAGGCCCATGGGCCTTAACGGTCATTTGACTATTAGTACAGTACAACATAGTCGTTTAAAATTTTAGCCTACTTGACCCCTGTGACCTTGATTGAAGGTCAAGATAATTCATTTGAACAAACTTGGTAGCCCTTCACCCCAGCATGCTACATGCCCAATATCAGTACCCTGGGCCTTCTGGTTCATGAGAGGAAGTCATTTAAAGATTTAAGCCTATTTGCCGCCCGTGACCTTAACTGAAGATCAGGGTAATCAATTTGAATAAACGTGATAGCCCTTCATCCAAGCATGCTAATTGCCAAATATTAGTACACTTGGTTTTCTGGTTCTTGAGAAGAAGTCATTTAAAGATTTAGCCTATTTGATTCCCGTGACCTTGAATGAAGATCAAGGTCATTCATTTGGACAAACTTGGTAGCCCTTCATCCCAGCATGCCACAGGCCTAATATCAGGTCTCTAAACCTCTTCAGTATTCACAAGATGTTGTTTAAATAATTATAGCCTATTTGACCATGTGACCTTGAATGAAGGTCAAGGTCATTTATTTGAACAAACTCGGCGCACGACGACGGACGGTGTATGATGACAATAGGTCATCCTGTCCCTTCGAGTCAGATTAATTAATAAACTTAAACAATGAACACAATTAACAAATTTGAAAGAAATCACACATTTAAAGTTATATAAAAGTTGCAAGCAGTATTCAATTTATTTCAAAATATTAAGAACGTACATATTTGTATATGTCAATATATCAACAAAAAATGTATCGAATTATACCTGAAGTATGTTTTAAAGACACGAAATTTGATTGCATCATCTGATTTTAAGCAGAATCAATCAAATGACCAGATGTATAATGAATTTGTATAATTAGTACCGCCTATATTAATTGAGTTTTCATTTGATTGATCTTCAGTGTAACCTGACATTATAAAATGAAAGAAAATGATACCATTTAAACTACTTCCAGCAATAATGTCTAACTTTAAAAGATACGACACGGCAAGTATATTCTATTTATATAAATATAACGTATTTGTAACAATTTTGTCAATTTTACATTTTGTGACGGCCCCCAAATTTCGGAAGTCCGTGTCGGTGTCGATGACCGTACTCCGTGTCGGGCAAAATGAAAGATGTCTATTATGGCCACTATATAATTGTATTAATATTGTTTGTAAACGATACTATCTCGTACATACAAATTAGTATCGTGTACGTATAACTTATTATCATATTAGTTTCTATCGTGTACACACAGCGTATTATCATATTATTTTATATCATGCCCATACAATTTATAATCGTATTATTTTATGTTGTGTACATACAACTTATTACCATATCAATTTATATCGTGTATAAAAAACACAAATATAGCATTTTGTTGAGGTCGATACATGGTTATATAGACCAAAGAAAAGATATTGACCGAGGGCGTAGTCCGAGGTCAATATGTTTTCATACAACCATGTATTGACCGAAATCGAAATGTTATAATTGTTTTATTATCTTTCTGGATTTTTAATTCACCTGAGACGAAGTCTCAAGTGACCTATTCCAATCGCCTTTTGTCCATCGTCGTCCGTCGTGCGTCGTCTGTCGTGTGTCCGTAAACAATTTACATTTTCGACTTCTTCTCCAAAACTGCTGAAGCAATTTCAATGAAATTTTGCACAAACCTTCTAAGGCATAAGGCGAATCAAAGTTGTGAATGATATGGTCCCCACCCCCTAGGGGGGTGCGGGAGGGGCCAAAAGGGGTAAAATTGAGTAAAATTTCAAAAAGCTTCTTCTCTACTCACATGTGTGGTAGAATCAAATAATCTTCATAGATAGAAACGTCTTAAGGTCCTTTACAAAAATTGTGAATTATATGACCTTGGGGTCTCTTGTTTCCCCCTGGGGAGGGGGTTAAGTTTTCTATAGTTTATATAAGGAAAACACATTTATAAAAAAAATTTGCTCAATTTTCATTGGAAACGAGTCAAACTTGGTTAGAATTATTAGCCTGAGATAGCATTTTAACATCATATCCATATTGGTCCAGGCCGGCCCCCTGGGGGCAGAGGGGCGGGGCCAAAAAGTGTCAAATAGGCTAAAACTTCAAAAATAGTTTTCTAAAATTTTGGAAATAGTAGAATCAAATAATTATAGATGGAAATGTCTTAAAGTTACTAAATCATTAGGTTTACATCAATTTCCTAAGGTTTTGGCTTCCTACAAACGTTCTTATACCTGAAATTAGAAAGTTTTCAAAATTACAACATTTAATTTGAGCTATTGGCAATGTTTATCAACGTTAAAATATCGCCAAACACAACAAGAAATTGTATCTGTCGGCATTGAATGTTTACAACGGAAAGAACCGAGTGTATCTTTGAGTTCGGAATCGGGGTCGCTGAAAATCTCATCCGGCTAATGGATATAGATGTAATAACACCACTAAGAGGCAACTTATAATTTATCGGTTACATTGGCCTGATTAAGCGTTATAGCCGATACATTTACAGCCTATCTCAGTGGCGTAGAAAGAAACGTAACACACAACCATTTATACTTTATAAACTTTTTTTCATATATCGTTAAGTAGAATCCTTGTACACATTTATAGACAGTTGCGTCGATAAAAGGAAACTAATGAATACGCAAATTGTCATGCAAGCGCAAAATGTGCGATATTTTGGTGTTTGGGGCCTACAATATCCTACGAGAAAAATATTACGATTAAGAATGGCTAAGATGAGTTTAACGATGCATTTTGATGAATTTGCGAGCGCTGAAGACGCGAGAACTTGGTGTTTAAGGGGTCCGGGAGTCTCCCCCGGGAAATACATTACGATTTAGAATTTTACGATGCATTTGGTTAATATGGGAGGGTCTGAAGGCACAAGATTTGGGAGTTTGATGAGGTCCCAGGGTCTCCCCTGGGTAAAAATATTACGATTTAGAATGGCTGTGATGAGTGTTACGATATATTTTAATGATTTTAAAGCGTTCTTAACAAAATATTTTTTTTATTTAAAGTTACCTGCATTAAGAATTGGTAATTGTGAATGCCGTCATATCTATGCAACTCTGCTCGATCTGAACATACTGGTTTCACACCATCGGCACATTGATGTTTAACCCAAAATAATAATGAATTAATTGTCTTGCTAAGTCATATAAACTACGATGGCCCGTTTTAGCCTGTCAAATTACAACTACCTGATTGAATAAGTTGTACATTTATAAATTGACAAAGTGTACATGACCATTTACTCTTAAGTAGTTGTACATTTATGAATTGACAAAGTGTACATGACCGTTTACGGTTGGCAGGGCAAGGTATCGATGTGAGTTATTATGAGAGCCTGGTGAATTCCAGTCTTGACCTTTAGTTCAGCTTTGATTGATATTGCAGCGATAACGTGACTAAAAATAAAACGCAGACCACGTTCCCGTGTTGTTTTCCGTATACAGACAAATATACCTGCTTAGGTAATGTTTTCAAGACAACATGTAAGTTTCATTTGTATATTTAAAAATAAAATTGTGAAGGCCACATACTATATATTTAACTGACTGCATTTATATGTTATGTCGAATTGATGATAGCCTGCGTTCCATTGTTTTTGTGTCTCACATTTTCGCAGGAATATCAATCAAAACTGAACCAAAGGTCAAGACTGGAATCTAGCATTCCCCATTCTCCCAATAACTCAAGTCGATACCTTGCCTGCCCACCGTAAATGGTAATGTACACTTTGTCAATTTATAAATGTGCAACTAATTTAGAGTAAATGGTCATGTACACTTTGTCAATTTATAAACGTACAACTTATTCAGTCAGGTAGTTGTAATTTGACAGGCTCAAACGGGCCATTGTATATAAACAGATGAATCTTTTAAGAGACATTTTTTTAAATAGTACGTAGAATCTCCTGATTGACATTTTTAGTCTAGTTCACGAAAATATGCAGGATGACCCTTTTTCTGTCAAATGTGCAATTTTAGAACATTTCAGTCGGCGAAAATGGAGGGGGGGGCAACAAGAAATGTTTGCTTTCGTCCTGGGAAACGGGGAGGCAATTGCCCCCCCCCCCCCTCACCCCCCACCCTTGTGACCCCCAACTCCCACACCCGCTTCCTACTCCCCTGTATCTACATTGCCAAGTAATACAGCATAGTTCTATGAAGCTTTTGAGTATTTGATGGAAATATGACAAGAAGTGAGAGGTATTTTCATCCGTTAATTATGTATATATTATACATGAATACAGGTGTACATGTATATTATTAAGCAAACATATACATAGGTCTAAAATGTATATGTAAGGTATATTTTTGCTTTTAATACATACAAGTACACATACAATTAAGATATATAGTTAGGCTGATTTTTTTAGTAAATCAGATGAAAAAAAGTTATATAACTAGTGACATGTAGGGGAATGTCCATTAGACGAAAAGAGACTATAACTAGGTATATATAGGGAATGTCCATTAGACGGATAGACATTATAACTAAGGACATATAGGGAATTTCAATTAGATGGATATATATTATAGCTAGGGCTATGTAAGGAAAGTCCATTAGACGGATAAAGACTACATGTATAACTAGAGATATATAGAGAATGCCCATTAGACGGATAGACATTATAACTAAGGATATACAAGGTATACGGAATGTCAAATATTGATATAATGCAATCTGATTAAAATACAGATCATTATTATCACTACGTTTGATATGAGGATCTCACCACATCCCATTAGGGGTCACGTCAAGATGACCTTTGGAAATGGCCAATCAAACTGGCACTGCCAGAATCTTGACTGGGGACGAAATAATTTGAAAAAGCTGTCCGAATTATTCTCGTGTACGTTGTCAATTCGCCCAAAGAGCACAAAAAAGCTAAATGTATATGTATACCGGGACGAAATGGCGTTATCAATTGACGTAGCAATGTTTAGAAAATGTATGTGATCTGAAGTACACGTGGTAGAAATTTCATCCGAACGTGATCCTTTATGGAATGTTCTCAGATCCTCTATATAACGGAGTGGTTATAAGGATATGTATTTTAATCAGATTGGATAAAATGATAAAAGAAATACATGTACTTACTTAGTCCGCTAAATATGCCTATATTATTAGTTTTTCCCCACATTTTCCTTATTATAAAGTCTATATATTAGGCCATTTTTTTAAAAGCCTAATAATATTGGCAGGTTTAGCGGAATAGTACATAATATCATGACAAATGGAAATAAAATAATGGTAGAAGCAAGTATAAAACCATATAATATAATGAAAACCCTTCTTTATGGCTACAAAAACTTGTAAAGTATAGGAGTATTTACACTTAAAAACTCTTCACAAAACTTTTGCATACGTTTCAACGTCTATTAGATTAATACAGTAATCAGGAACCTGTAGTCGATAAATTTGTGTTTTCAGTCGATAACAGATATGTCCATTAGACAGATGATATTTCCTTCGATCGGGTATTTTGAATGTCCACGCGTTATGCATGCACATAGGGGTTGTTTACACTCGCCGAAAGATAATAATATGAAATAGTAACTAGGTCGTTCCTATTTATTTTCAGTTTTTCTCCATTTGAACAAAATTGTTATACAAACTTTTAAATATTGTTATTAACACAAAGTACACAACTTTAACAATTAATTTTAGTCCTATGTTTTTTTTTATCTCTTATTACATGATTTAGTCCCTTTAAGGTATTTTATAAAAAATGTAAATTATATGACCCTGGGGTCTCATGTTTCCCCTTGGGAAGGGGGTCAAGTTTACTATAGTTTATATAGGAAAAGCACATTAATGAGCTTTTTTTGCTCATTTTTCATAGGAAATGAGTCAAACTTGGTTAGAATGATTAGCCTAAGATATAGCATTTTAACATCCATATCAGTCCTCGATGACCCCCTGGGGGACCAGAGGGGCAGGATCAAACAGTGTCAAAATGATTAAAATTTTAAAAGATACTTCTAAGTTCACAGGTTTGATGGAAGCAAATACTCTTCATAGTCTAAAATGTCAAATTATAAATCACTGACCAACTTCAAGGCCCAGCATATAGTGCTTATATGTCTTTATTTTTCTCATTATTTGTTTCATTATATATTCTAACTCAGGTGACCGTTAAGGCCCATGGGCCTCTTGTTAACATTTGAAATGAGTGTGAAACTAAATAAGCATCGCATTGTAAACTCTACTACGTGATGACAGTTACAATCCCATGATTTTGTAACAAGTTTAATTCAAATACAACATATGAAAACAGTATCAATATTAATGCCCTTCACGCTTTTATTACATGCACCCGGTGCATGCGTGTTTGTAAATTGCATACATATACATGTACTCCATTATACATGTAGCTCCATGTCTTAAGGACACAGCCTGGTAAATAAATGTATAGTTTGTTCTCCGTTGAAATATTCCACTTCGACGTCAAACATTTATTAACAGATTTAGATTGACATTAAGATACATTGTATTATGCCTAGTACTCCATTCCGTTAAATAAAAATCGTATACATACAGTAGGATTAGCCTAGGCCTAATGTTGTAACTAGTCTAGCGCTAGGTGGAATTTTAAAAATAAACATTAAACGTAATTTATAAATTATTATCATATTATTTTCCATCGTGTACATAAAACTTTTATCATATCATTTTCTATTGTGTACATACACCTTATTATCACATTTGTTTTCCAGTCCAATGCATTGAAGACAGCCGCAAGGAAAGGTCGGACTGATATCGTATCTTTGCTTCTAGACAAAGGTGCCAATCTTGATCAGGTTAATATACTGATATTCTTTCGTTTAAAGTAGTAGATTTTAAATTATTAACTTAAGCACTGTTCATAAGCATCGAGCATGGTAGATGTCTTATTACAAGATCATACCAGACAACCGCGTTGTAATTTTGCAATTGAGTCCGATAAGTTTTTGATGGGAAGATAACCTTTTAGTATGTTGCTACTAATCATTTCTCAGTTTAAAACATCATAAACTCGAATGAGACTTAGAAAGGTCATCTTATGCCATGCGGTAATGATATACAACTAATATTGTACACATTGTACGGGTTTAAAAGTGTACGAACTGTCTCGGAAATGAAAGTCGAATATCGATATTTCCATCGATTTTAGTATTGCTGAGTATGCAACTTTATAGATCATGGTCTAGGAGGGTCCCACATGCCTCCCCTCTCTCTCTTTCTCTCACACACACATCCCTCACACACACACACACACACCCTCACACACATACACATACCCTCCCTCACACACATACACACACAACCAATCATACTCACCCTCTTACCATCACACACACACAAACACACATCCAAACCATTTTTCCTAACCCTTATTACCCACTGATCAGAAATCAAAATGTTAACATTGCATAAGTTGGGATGTCGTCATTTAAATGGGCGCCATCTCGAATTTAACTAAAAAATTGAAAATATTCATGACACATTTTTTTCATATTTGAGAAAAACAATAGGATATTTTGATACAAAAGAAAAGTACTGGTATACCATCATTAAGTTTATAAAACCGGTGGAGTATACTGAATATATGATTGTTATTTATGTTATAGTATTGTAATATACCTAAATTACTTGATCTTGCTCGTTCCCTGATACCTGTGGCGTGTTCAGAATGTTAAGCGCTCTCACCTGGACGGACATGTGCAGGAAAGCATTCGTACACGTACCCATTTATCGTACAGGTCGCCAATAAATCCAATATGGTATCTGATGGAAATGTATGACAAAAGCTTGCAGTAAAAAGTGATGACAAGAGGATTTTCTGAGTTTCTATCCCTACCGAAGCCATAACTTTCCTCCTTGCCGCTAAATTCAAATCACTGCTAAGACATAACGAGATGTGTAATGAATATATTTATTCATCAAACATCTAAAGAACCCATACAACCATTCAGTATCATTATCAATAGCATCGTCGCTAAATAACGAAATATAATATATAGATAATGCATTGAATTTGGAAATCAAAAGCCAAGCATTTTTGTCAATTATTTAAACAAAATATATTGCCAACACTAAACTGTTTTCATCATAAGGGTTATAAAATTACTTATTACTACAGAGACTCATTATTATGATTACAATTTTAAAATTAACAGCTAAATGTGAATAATTTAAAAAAAATAGTCGAGTTGTACAATTTGTTGATATTTATCGTCGATATTTTATTTACCGTTTATGTTGTGATTATAGCTGAAGACTGAAGATGGGGAAATGCCTGTGTTTAATACAGATGTAGATGCAATCATTGCAAGAAAACAAGGTAAACTGTCATTTTTTCGCTTAAATTGTTATATTGATACTTGTTATGATAGTTTTGTTGTTTGAAAAATATATTGTACTATTGACGGTGGCTGAAATGATCGACGGCAATTGTTAGATACCCGTTCATATACATATAAGGGCAACACAACTCTATTAACACTTGTCATATTCACGTGATATTTCCTTTGTGTATTTCATTTGTTACCTTTTCAGCATGGTACAGACCCAACATCAGGTCTGTAAGACTATTGACAAGAACTTATTGCAAGTGGAATATAACTAGCACTCCCAATTCAAAACTGGTAGCTGCTTCTTTAAAGACTTATCCTAATCTTTGGATGGTAGCCGAATCATTTATGTCTCATCCTAATTTTAATTTCCTAACAAAAAGCACATGAATGTACAAATTACATGTAACACATAGTGAATAAAATAGGTTACAAGATTCTAAATAAAAATATATAGTAATTATGGGGGGTTGGAGTATATACGCTCTTCGTCCGTAAAATTGTAGTACAATCAAAGGGGAGATAACTCCTTGGAAGAAGAGCGGTTACCATGGGCATGGGGACATGCATCTCGGTAAAACATGATGCTTCATCCACCCCCACACCCCTTCAATGTTATTAATTCTCAGCCACGTGATAATTTCAACTAATTGCAGGCACTTTTATAAACATGAAGTCTAATAGAATTCAATATTTAGCATTATGCTCGGAAATTTTGTATAGCTAAACAAATACTGAATTAGAAATTTACCTCCCTTTATTCGATCCCAATTAAAATTTCTCATGTGGCCTCTGTCATGGAGCTAGAACTGCTTACCAGGTATACCTAATACTTCAATAATAAACAATGATTAAGACTGTGGTAGTGAAAGCACATTCTTTCAAATTCATTTTTAGTAGTAATGGACAGATTCATAGAATTTTTAATTTTAATATTGAATCAATCTATAGTTATATCATCTTTTCCTATTAGTCCAACTTTTGCTTTTACAGTACATATTCTTCCATGTGGAATGCTTGTTTTTGCTATGTTACAGCATTTGTTAAGTTCAGTAATTAAAACTTTAAAATATTTAAAGTTAAAATCATGTCATTATCAAACATACTGATTTCAAAGAGTTTCATCTGTATGATATATATATATACATGCGTAATGTAGTATTGTTTACCATATAATATTATCAATGCAACAAATTTAAAGAATTCTTGTAAAAATGATCCGTTAGTGAAGGTATGAAAATTGTTTTTCAAAGAATCTGTAAGTAGGGGGAGATAATCCCATATTGCAGGAATATTTTGGGTGTCATGAAACCATCATTTAATCTTGCAAACTTTATTCAGTCTGATATTTGCTTTCAGCATATAGCTCAATTAGTAATTCTTAGTCAAAATCTGTTCATTCTTTAGTCGTAATTTGGGGAAAAAAATCTTTGCATCTCATGAAACATTATTTACACATAAACAAAACAACACCATGATGAAGTATTCGTGAGCAGCTCCAGACATTCGTAAATCTGGATACACGGTAGAATATGCACATAATCACGACTATTGTCCGTCACGACTAGTCTACTGGTTGGGTCCCAGCTGTAAAGCACATTTTTTAGAATAAATATAAAAATGTAAAGAAAAAAATCAATTATTTTAAAGTTTAGTTGGTCTCTGAAATGCTCGAAACTGAAGAGGCTGTTTATACTGATTATACATCAATGTTGACACCGTTAGATTCTTGATTAATGATCCAAAATAAACATATTCATAGCATTATGTAACGTTACGAAAAATAGACCTTGCTACATTTTAACCTTTAAACGACAAATTTACCGGTCCACAATTTTTCTGAAATTTTCACAATATTTACTTCAGGTAATGAGCCAACTTTTTAGAAAATATTTTTGGTGCACTCAAACTGGAAGTGGGTGAATCACAATTGTTAATAATTGACATGATCGAAAATAACAGTTTCGATGTTTTCTGTCTTTAAAATGTAACCAAAATTTTATTTGTCACATTTTGCTACATATTTGTGATCATAATATGTAATTATTTATACTCTTCAGAAAATAATACAGTTTTATGACATAAAACATTAATTTGACACCTTTTTGGATCAAAAAGGGAACCCTGTCATACACCTCTACTGGGCAACATTAATTTGGCAACAGCACAGGCCCCTGGGATCTTTTGAATTTTTTAAACGTATTTCAACGGTTTGCATTAATGTTGCTACATGTAACATTTAATTTTAATAAAATTGGTTCATGGGCAAATTTCCATTGTTCGTGAAAGAGGTCCTTTCAACGAAAATAATTGTTTTGTTGGTGCCTAACGAATAAAGAAACATCTGTCTTAAGTTCGCAAAACAAGCATAGCAACCATGCCATTGATCTATTAAACCAAAGCAAACTCAAACGGCCAGTGTTATTAGATTTTGAAATTTAAATTAACAGTCATCGGACTTATCCAGATGATGACGATTGGAATCGTGCGAAAACGATGGTCAATCGTCGTTCCATTCATCATTGTTTCTAGAAATTTTGCGAAGTGATCAGATCACGCATTTTTTTGGTTTTTATGCTTTTTCATGAAAGGCATATATAAACGATATAAATGTTTCTGATTCCCCTTTAGGATCACACTAGCTACAATGTATATAGGACATGGTGTCACCCACCTACTGTGCTTATCTTATTTTTCACACAGCACGTTACAACTTCTCAGTGAAAGAAAATTGTTTAATGTTGATCATTTATATCTTGATTAGAACAAATCCGTCAGAAACAAGAATACTACGCTGAAGGAATAAAGAAGACTGTTGAGAAACCTTGTAATATAACTATTACTGTGGTGGGACATAAAGGAGTTGGTAAATCATGTTTAGTCAAACAACTTAAAAAAGAAAGCATTCCACAAGGCGGACCAGGCTCAACGGATACAGCTGATTTTTACGTGAATTATATCGCCTACAACCCCGACACAGGGTTCAGAAAAACACTTGACAAACATGGAGAAATGGAAACCGTTCGTCATCGACTGCGACATATCATCCAGCGATATCAAAAAGGGGAAGTGACAGAGGATGATGCGTTAGAATCAGTTCAGTTCATCATTAACATGACAGACACTCATAATACAAAACTAAAGGCTGGCGATAGAGAACAAGGAAATGAACCAGGTGAAGGCCGAAAAGAAGAAGAGGCTCATTCAAGCTCGGAAGCATCTGCGGTACATGCATCGTCCTTGAAGAGAGCCGAAACGAAAGGTAAGAATATTATTTAAAATTTAAATTATAATGCATTAACAGTTCCAACATAAATCCGACGTATTCAACGATATGTTAATGTAGCATCCTTGTTATACGATTTCTGCAGTGATTTCGTTGGTCCCTAGAGTTTAATTATCATAAATAGTGTTTTGCTATAATATAAATGAAACATACGATCTGCTTCCCGAAGTGCTATGTTACAAAATATTGAATATTTTTGCATATGTCTCTAGTGTAATATGACATGGAGCTATTTCCATTGGCTGGAAATTCATTTTGACTTTAGACAGAAACAATACAATGACGTCAGGATTACGAGGACGGTGGGACAAAATGGCGGCCTGTGCTGGATTTTTCGGAATACATTTTAACGTAATTTGTTTTGTTATGTAGGTATTTGTAGCTATGTGATAAAAATTATCTCCACCGCCGACAGAGCGTAAACCATATTAATCCATTTAACAATTATATGTATTTAATTATATATATGACACACAAAAAAATAATATGAAATAACTTATTTTGTATTATTGTAAGCGCAATCAATACTTCATTTCATGTAGGACATAGTGCCACGGAATTTTTCCGGGATGCAATTAATTATTTTAAATATTTTTTTGTCTTGAAATAAAATAAGAAGCTCAAACTTTTCAATGGAGGTAATGGTGTAAAGTAAATAACTTTTGGATACTGAAGAAAAATGCTAAAAATGTCATTTGTCAGCGGTGGAACATCTTTAAATTTGTCTTCATTTCATATAAGATTTTATGAAACTCGTCTCTAAGTTTTAATTTTTGCTCGCTAAGGCTCGCAAAAATAAGAACTTCTTAAGGTTGTTTCATAAAATATCATATGAAATGAACACTCATGTAAGATCCTATATATATGATACTCCGATACAGGTAATTCAAGCGACAATGTATGTTCTATTTAAATACAGGTTTCACAGAGAGGCTAAGGCAGTTTTTTTCAAGCTTCAGGATAAAGACAAAAGGTTTGCACGACTAACAATGGATTTCTAATAATGCGTACTTATGCCGAACGCCAAGGGACACAATCATTTAATTCGGTATACAGGAAGTTCCTTTTATATCATGAAGTCATGTCATGCATGTCATGAAGTGTTATGATAATGTCTGCAAAGCTTTCTCTGATTTCTATTTTGGTTCATATAGATGCCAGAGCTTTGCAGACAATCGTTTCATAATGCGCTATCGCGCAATATGAAGATTCTATAAAAAGTTCTGATATATATATA
This sequence comes from Argopecten irradians irradians, assembly GCA_004382745.1. Classification (NCBI taxonomy): domain Eukaryota; kingdom Metazoa; phylum Mollusca; class Bivalvia; order Pectinida; family Pectinidae; genus Argopecten; species Argopecten irradians. The sequence continues at coordinate 1,221,027 of SAYR01030637.1, forward strand.
TCGACCATATATTCCATAGGAAATACTATTTAATTTACTACAATTACTGAAAACACTGTACAAAAGTCAAATGAAAATGTAGATCACAACTTGGCTTGATTGTCTGACTGAATGTATTAATTTCACTGCACTATTGGTGTTATAATTACTATAACTACACAGGCGGGGTGACCAGTTTTCAATTATATATTAGCACATTGTATACCCCTGAACAAATTATCACTCTGTTTTATTTCTTTGCTTGTTCCCTTTCCCCTGGTAGAGACACACCACGGTCAATAAAAGTGGTAGTTTCTGTTCCTGCTTAGCGCTCAGAATAAAGTGGAAAAAGGGCAAGGTTTCCACTATACAAGAAGACACAACATGAATATACCGAAATCATATGCTACAAACCACATACATGGGAGGCCGTCCATACATGACCCTGGTTGTTGATGGGACGTAAATTAACAAAACAAATAAACATCTGTTGCACAAATGTTAACTCACGTACGTACCCCGCATGACACGAATTGATTCGAATCGGCCCCAGAAATTTCAAAGAAAATCATTGTTTTGTTGGTACCTAACGAATAAAGAAACATCTGCCTTAAGTTCGCAAAACAAGCATATCAAACATGACATTGATCTATGAAATCAAAACAAACTCAAACGGCCAGTATTATTAAATTTTGAATTTTCAATTAACAGTCATCGGACTTATCCAGACGATGACGATTGGAATGGTGCGAAAACGATGGCCAATCGTTGTTCTATTCACCATTTTTTCTAGAAATTTTGCCAAGTGATCAGCTCGCGCATTTTGTTTTTATTTTGTTTTTATGTTACTTCATAAAAGGCATATATTACGATATAAATGTTTCTGATTCCCGTTTAGGATCAAAACAGCTACAATGTATATAGGACATGGTATCACCCACCTACTGTTGGAATCAATAATGTGCATGATAATCTTATTTTTCACACAGCACGTTTCAACTTCGCAGTGAAAAAATAGTTAAATGTTGATCAATTATATCTTGATAGAACAAATCCGTCAGGAACAGGAATACGCTGAAGGAATAAAGAAGACTGTTGAGAAACCTTGTAATATAACTATTACTGTGGTGGGACATAAGGGAGTCGGTAAATCATGTTTAGTCAAACAACTTAAAAAAGAAAGCATTCCACAAGGCGGACCAGGCTCAACGGATACAGCTGATTTTTACGTGAATTATATCGCCTACAACCCCGACACAGGGTTCAAAAAAATACTTGACAAACATGGAGAAATGGAAACTGGTCGTCATCAACTGCGGCATATCATCCATCGATATCAGAAAGGGGAAGTTACAGAGGATGAATCAGTTCAGTTCACCATTAACATGACAGACACTCATAATACAAAACTAAAGGCTGGCGATAGAGAACAAGGAAATGAACCAGATCAAGGCCGGACAGAAGAAGATACTGTTTCAAGCTCGGAAGCAACTGCGGTACATGCACCGTCCTTGAAAAGAGCCGAAACGAAAGGTAAGATTATTATTTATAATTTAAATTATAATGCATCAACAGTTCCAACAGAAATCCGACTTAGTGTTTTGCTGTAATATAAATGAAACATGCGATCTGCTTTCCGAAGTGCTATGTTAGCAAATATTGATTTTTCGGATAACACTTTAATGATATAAATTTAAAAGAATTTATCACATAATCCGCCTGATATCCATTGATTTCGTCCGTGCAATATTTTTGCATATGTCTCTAGTGTGATATGACATGGAGCGATTTCCATTGTCTGGAAATTCATTATGACGTCAGAGAGAAACAATGAAATGACGTCAGGAAAAACGACGTGACGTCAGGATTACGAGGACGGTGGGACAAAATGGCGGCCTGTGCTGGATTGTTCGGAATACATTTTGACGAAATTTGTTTTGTAATAAAAAGTATCTCCACCGCCGACATATATATGACTAACTAATACAAAAATATTATGAAATAACTTATTTTGTAATAGTGCAAGTGCAATCAATACTTCATTTCATATAGGACATAGTGCCACGAATTTTTTTTCGGGATGCAATTTATTACTTTTAATATTTTTGTCTTGAAATAAAATTAGAAGCTCAAACTTTTCAATGGTGGTAATGGTGTAAAGTAAATAATATTTCAAACTAAAGAAAAATACTAATTCGTCTGCTCCTGTTTTTTTGATAGCGAAAAATGTCATTTGTCAGCGGTGGAACATCTTTAAAGTGTTCATTTCATATGAGATTTTATGAAACTCGTCTCTAAGTTTTATTTTTTGCTAGCTGAGGCTCGCAAAAATAAGAAGTCGTTTCATAAAATCTCATATGAAATGAACACTCATTTAAGATTCTATATATATGATACTCCGATACACGAAATTCAAGCTGGGCGACAATGTATGTTCTATTTCCTACAGGTGTCACAGAGAGGCTAAGGCAGTTTTTTTCATGGTTCTGGATAAAGAAAAAAGGTTTGCACGACTAACAATAGATATCTAATAATGCGTACTTATGCCGAACGCCAAGGGTCATTCTCATTTAATTCAGTATACAAGAAGTTCGTTTTATAATGGAAATATACATTGTTTCATTTCAATTATGCATTTTTCTGGTTTTATGTCTCCAGCATTGTTTTGGAGAGGTCACTCTCTCAAGCTTTGCTCACCACTTTCAAATTACCCATTTTTTTCATTTTGCATACTCTTACACACATTGTGCTCAACATTTATTATCGTGCTTATATATTTTTGAATCTTTTGATAATAACACATACTTAGTTTTTACTTTTCATAGCATACGTTAAATAACATATGACATAGAATTATACAAATACTAGGATGTGTTACAATATATAACAATGTAAACAACACTAAACTTTCGCTCATCTCTTCCTTTGTTAAATACCAATACATTTTCTTTCCCTTTCACACAATATCGCAGATACGTATGGTTTTTATTTATATATTGGTGTTTATGTTTGAGAATAAAACTGTTTTGTTTGTCTTTCATAACCAACGTATACATGTACAATTGCACATATATACCGGGACTACTAACTATCCATATTTATTTTTACATTATTTTTTTTAAAATCAACAATTTTGACAGATATGCAAAAGTCAATAAAAAAGGAAAAAAATATAGTATAATTCTATATACCATTGCACGCAGGTACGCCTTGTAAATGACGCTAAAGTTTGTATTTGCGGACTTGATTTCAAGAAAACCATTTTTTAAATTTTTTTAGCCGAGGACCCTCCAATATTACAAGTTAACCAGGAACCATCGCAAGTGGAAAGTAAGTGGCATCATTCCTTGTGCCTTTTGAATAATGTATATGTCATATAAATATTTTATACATCAATCATTTTTTTCAAGGCGTCATTTTGTAATCAGCTATGGTTGATTACTGTATACAAATGTGGTCTATTTTAACCTACAGGTGTAGAGAAAAAGAAAGACGTAGACGTTTCCCGGGAACAGAAGGAAGTTATAGAGGAGATTATGCACACTAAGATATCAGAGAAAGATGACGACGTGAACGGTTTTATAACAATATACGACTTTGGCGGTGAAGAAATCTTCTACAATACACATCATAGTTATCTGTCCAGTAACATGGTGTTCGTCGTTGTGTTCAATGTGAAGATGTGCATAGATCCAGAAAAATCGGCAGCAGGATACGGTAATTATACCAATAGATTGTTAATGATAGTTTAACATCATGTTGTTATTATTACTTAAGTATTTTACAATATCAATATTGATCGTCGGTTTTCTTTTGAAATATATGTATAAAAATGTATAGCACCTCTATACCAATGTTGACAGAAATAACGGAGCAGTGGCTCAAGAACATAGCTACCTATGCCGTAGATGACTCTGCAGTCGATGCCAGAACTCCACCCGTGATCCTCGTCGGGTCCCACCTCGACCAAGTGTCGTCTGATGTAAGGAAATTGATTATACATGCTCAATCAGTAGAATAGAGTGTGTTTATGTTTTCTGACGCGAGGGGTCATCGTGATTCGGCCGTCGTTGTCTGTCGTCAATAGTTTGTTCTCATTTACATTTGCTCTTGTTTCACCAGATTTAGCTAAAACTTGTCTGAAATGATCCTGACATGGTTTAGATGAAGTGTTGTTTCGTTTCAGATCGTTTTAAAGTCTAAGATGGCAGTCACGGCTGCTGTCTTGAAAATATATTTTCAACTTCCCAAGTTTTACCGATGTGACTTAGGTGAAATTCGACAGAAATTATTTTGTCATAGTCCCGACCAAGTGCAATCTGATTAAAATACAGATCCTTATTATCACTTCGTTAGATAAGAGGGTCTAAAAAATCCCATTGTGGTCATGTCCAGGTGACCTTTTTAAATGACCAATCAAATTGCTGCTGGCAAAATTTTGACGGTGATTTTCAGGGGACGAAATAGTTTGAAAATCTGTCAAAATTATTTTCGTGTACGTAGTCATCTCGCCCAAAGAGCACAATGAGGCTAATCGTATTTGTATGTTGGGGCGAAATGGCGTTGTCAATTGACAGAACAACGTGTAGAAAATGCATTTGATCTGAATTACGCGTGGTTTAAAGGTCATCCGAACATGACCCTTAATTGGATGTCTTCAGATCCTCTATTGAACGGAGTGGTTATAAGGATCTATATTTCAATCATATTGGACCAAGTGCTGTTATTTTGTTGAGGAAGGGGTTCGATCGAAAATCCATGACGGCCTCCATTTTGAAAGCACAGTTTGAACTTCACTTCAATTATTCCATTAGTATTTATCTGAAAATGTTCGGGTTGTCAGATGGCCAATGATGTCCTTGGACCTTTCGTAATAGTTTAAAGGATATTTATCACAAATATGTAATACAGGCCATACACACAAATAACTTGTTATGAACCATACCTCACTATGTGTCGCAGTTATTTTGCAGTATGTTGTTAGAAATGTATATGTTTGATTTTTTTGCCCAAATATGCGAGATTATATGATTATATCTGTAACGCAGATTCTAAGATTTCGACTAGACTTTAAATACTAAAATATAAACTTTATTGGTTCCGTAACCTCACTTTAATATTACGACTATAAGGTGTATCCAAATATTAATCATAGGCCATTTAGGTATATTTAATGATTTTTCGAGAGGTCAATGTCAATGCTGACCAGGGTAGTCAGACATTTGTTTGCTCCGTACATTTTGCTTAAAAAATCATCATCTGTGTGTGGAGCAAGTTTTGACATGAGCAATCGTGTATTAGATTCCACAGACTTTTGTAGTAATATATCTTTGAAAAATGTGGAATTTGATGAGCACAATGGAATAACCAGGCGCTAACTTTTGTTCATTCACGCATATGTGTATGACTAGCTACACTTGAAATACCCGTGCACTTTACTGCGTGTTACCTGTACAAATAAAACTTACTCTGTGACTTTACATGATATCTCTAGACATACAGGATATCTACGAGTACATTAACAAGAAAAAGTGCAGGTAGAAAAAAAATGAGCGGTGGACAAGGGGAGAACTGATCATTTATATGGAATTGTTCCCTTGCTCATCACAAAGAGTGATATAGATAAACTCTTAGACAAAAACACGGAAAAACATACATTGTCACCCAGCTTGAAGTTCAGCTCAGTAAAACGGCCATAGACATTACCCATCGGCTGGGAAGATATAACAAGGACAGACCCAGAACTATTATATGCAAGTTCACTCACAGGAGGAAAAAAGCAGAGATCACATATACTCGTAGGAAGCTCAGTGGAAAAGGACAAGTAATCTTCGAGGATCATACGAAGAGGAACCAGGATATTTTGAAGGTGGCGTATACACTTGACTGTGTAAACGACGTCAGTACGACACAAAACTGACTAATACCATGTCAATGACAGGAACTTTAGGATGGGATCGTTTGACTGAGTTTTCTCTCTATTATCTATATGGATCTATTACAACAATTCTGAGATATTTTGTGCCGTGTGATTGATAAGTGACTTTCGGTACGTCAAAGTACTGCAAGGGACCGACTTCTCTAAATGTCGATCAGGCACCTGTAAAGTTGATTGGATCCAGTCTTGATTTGTTAGGATAAGTGTTTTTTTTTCTGTAGATCCTTTCTCCGTTCTGAGTTTTACATATAAAGTCATGTGATAAGGATGCATTGGTCATATATATATGATACATCCAGTGGAATGATTGTGTAAGGAATTTCGTACGAACCGGTAAGTAACATTATTATTATTTCCCTTTTTTTAAATATTTATATCAAACGATATTTACTTTAGAAATAATTGCTTCGCGTTATTCATCGAAATGGTAATTTCCGAATAATTCTGTATAATATTATTGAGTTCCATCACTAATATTAGTGTACTACTTCCGGTTCTAGCGAAACCTCCGTTTATACTCGACCATACGGAATTTTACAAGAAGCAATTTGTGTGAATGCGTGAGTCAGCAGAAGTGCTCAGTCTTGACCAATTTGATATGTTTTATTCTTCTTTTCTCTTGCTTTCCTTTCTCTCTTTCATGGGCAAGATGTCATAATTTCGGTAGTTAATTACAGTATCAGATGATGAAAAAAGTGTATTTTTATCTCTAGCCCAGTGTTTCTCTTTTATCTGTGTTTCTCTTCCTTTCTTTCTCAATCTATTGTTAACTACTTTATTTTTCTCTTTCCTCTTCCTGTTACTTCTAATGTGTATGTATGTGTGTAAAGATGAGTATGTAAGTGAGGACTTCTGACTATTCTTGTATGTGAGAAAACCAGAATATATGTATGTGTGATTACAGGTATGTGCGATAATGAGCGTCTGTGGTGTAAGTGGTTTGAATGCTGTGTGATGCCTTTATTTATACCAACAGCTTTATTATGATGATAGTGAATAAGGATGATGGTGATGAATGATAATGATGATGAGATTATAATAAAGATGATGAGGATGATGATGAGTAATTAAAGCATTAATGATGGTGGCCATGATGATGATGATGAATAATGACATAATTTGATTGGTGAAAGTGACGATGAAATGGCTATGACTGATAAAAATTTTACTTTTGAGTGTGTTGATGAGGATTTATTATGAATGATGAGGATATACTTTAAAGCGTGAATGAAAATCACGATGATAATGATAATAATGACAAAAAATAATATGCATGATTAGAAGGGATAATCTATATAATTTAAAAATAATTAATCTAATTGTTTTGTCTGTATATGTGGCTGCTGTTGGAAAAATTTAAACAGTTACATGTACAAAAAAATGATTGTGTTACAAAAGTGAACATGCTCAGTGCAAGTTTAATTATACAAAGAGTTCCACCTTCACAATTAATATATACAAGGAAATATCAGCGAATCATAAAACCACACACTGGTTGTAATACTACCTATATATGAGATGATGACATATTCTGTTTCAATATTGGATAAGGTATGATAAGACATGGCAACATAAGATACAATAAGGCATACACAATCCAATTTTAAAAAGGCACTAATATCGACACATCCTGCTAATATGTTACAATATGAAATATATTATTCCCGATATACTGTAATGGGAACGTATAGGTCTGACAATTTCATTACATCACGGGAAGTATCATAATCCAAACTGATGTTTGCTGATTTTCGTATTTTTTATATACAAAATGTTAAATTTAAGTTATGACAGTGGTGATAAACAATAAAAAACGTGTAAAGATTTGAATTATTGAAGTGAACATATATCTTAATCGTAGAAAGAAGAGCAAGAAGCAGCATTTGCTCATGTTCTTCAAACTTTCCACGACAATCCAACCCTGCAAGGAATTATGGTGAATCACGTCCAGTATGCGTTCCCAATCGCTAACTTAGACGATTCTACTATCAACCAAGACATGTACGAAGTAATATGGCAGAGGGTATTGGATATTTCCCATCTTCAATCACGTTGGAAGAAGCCTATTCCTGCAAGGTGGACAGCACTCCAACATGAGCTGGTACGGCTTAAACACCAGGGAGTGATCTTTTTGACACATGGGGAACTACTTGACGTCAACAGGAATTTGCCAGTGCCACTTAAAGAAGACGAAATCAAGGATTTCCTTCAGTAAGTATTTGCTGTGTCAGTTTAAGGAAGTTATGTTTGGCAATAAAACATCCACAATTGTTTTGTAAGCTAAAACAATTTGGCTACGCTTATATTTGTTAGGTTATCTGTTGTTTTTGACAAAATCAAATTAATGTGCATGCTTGTCTGTACTGTTCTTTCCTCTTATTTTTAATATTTCTATATTATCAGAAACCTGAAGCTAAACGGATCGTTCCATTGCTATAACATCCATGGGGATAGCCCCTTTGTCATCCTCCGAGCGCAATGGACAATCGACGCGTTTAAAAAGGTGATTACGGATCCGAAATTCACCACCAACCTCCCTAAAGTACTGAAACCTCAGTGGGTACAGTATGAGAAATCTGGTATACTTCCTGTCACATTACTGATGCAACTTTGGAATGAAGAAAGGTTTCTTGATAATAAAGAGATCCTTTGCATCGTAATGGAAACCCTCAACCTCTTGGCGAAGCCACTTTCTGATGATCCCAACGGTGATATTGGTTACTACATAGTACCATGTATGCTTAAAACCGCAGATCCCGAGGTGCTTCGACCTCTTCTTGAAGATCCCAATATCGTCAGAACGGTCACTCTATGTCTCAAATTCAACAACCCATTCATTCCGCAGGCTGTATGGGACAAACTCATTGCATCATGCATTCACAGATTTGAACGTCTCAATGAACAAGGGCATGCTAGCTTAAAGTTTGTTCAACGTGGATTTGCTTGTCTAGCAGTGAACGGACTATGGAACATGGCTATCAACTGTAGAGACCATGCAATGAAGGTCATTATGTTTACAAAGGATGCACAGGTAAACGCCAAGGGAGCCGGTATAAGCTTGTTCTGCATTCTAGAAAATCTTTTACAGCGGGTCCTTCATCAAAATCAGCAGAGTCATCTGAAGTATCAATTATACCTACACAACGACTACCGGTTCACTTCCAATGACAAGATGGTAAAAATAGACGAACTGAAACAGTTTGAACGCCTTGAATGCATTGGACCAATTGGTTGTGAATGGATAAGCCGAGATGGCATTTATGTCTGGTTTGAAGATCCCTCACAGAAGGTTAGTACTTTATTTATTGTATTAATATGATCTAAAAATGATTGTCATTGTTTTATAAAGTTAGTTTAATATTCATTACAATATAACTATTAATAATAATTACATGTTATTTATGCATTTTAGAGAGAGAATACAGCAAGGTTATCCGAAGGTGAGTCAATATATCAGTGACACATATTTTTGGAACTCAAGCACTTGCTAATACATTTCTGCTTTATATACGTTATTGAATTTTATAAAAGTAATATATTGAAAACCATCAGTTTTGATGAATTCTAAGCTGTAAAATCATTCAAACGGACCGACAAGCATGTGTGGTGTCGTATAAACATTAGCTACAACACTATTGTTACACTTTTAAAAAGTTAAAGTTGTTTGTGGAATGTCATTTAAGAGCTGACGCACAAACTACCGAAGAGGAAGTTGTCATACAAAGAGATTGGCAGGATATCCAAGTACATCGGGAATCCGTATCAGACATTCTTTGTCGGACTTGGCTGTCCAAGTGAAGTGATTCAACAGGAGATGGAAGAACACCGCCATTTAGCTTTCAGATCCCTAGTTACCAAGATTTTCCTTCAACTTACCAAAATAGGGGTAGATTACAAGTTCAAAACAGTAGCTGGGGTTATGATTGAGAATGGAATGGACGCAGCAAAGCTCATTGAAGTTGTGGATAGCAACGCGGATACTGTGTTTAAAGGTAAGGTGTAGAAAAGAAAAACGTTGATTATGAATATTTACACATAGAACAAAATATGATTAAAATAAAGATACTTAAAATCACGCTGTTTACCAAACGTTGCGATATTAAGAATATAAGTAATCAGATTGCACATAAATATAACAGAGTGAAATTCTAAAACAGGCTAAATATAGTATTACGATAATACTTTGCCAATATTCAGTATATTAAATACAATTACTATAACTTTTTTTTCTATTTTCTTGTTTTAGATGACAGATTACCAGCAGAATGGCTTCATCGACCACTTTTGTTGGATGACGTCCCAGTCATCGAAAGATATGTAGACGTTAAGGCCTACTTCAATCTGTTCATTGAGCTTGGATTTCTACCAAAGACTGTCGACGAATTTGACGTCGAGTACAGAAGGAAACGAATTGGCGAAAAGGTCAAAGCTTTGCTGAACTCGTTCATTATCGAGACCAAACCTCGGCCGACAAGGAACACGATACTTCTGGCGATGAGGGAATGTAACATGGACACGGAATCCCTTGTCACAGCACTAAAGGACAGATAGATCAGGTATTTACATATAAAACCATTTGGTCTGATCATGTTGTAATCAGATGTTTTCGTCCTATTGTCATGTGTTACTTGAACATTTGAAATATATATTAACGCTGTTTACGCTCAAGGAAACGCTTTTAAATAAAATATGTCGTCTGGGGAGCATATGTGACATATATTTGTCAAATCACGAGCAGAAATACAAATATACAAGATACTCACGGAGCAGTGTTTCACCAATGCTAAGAAACAGAAATGTCAATCAGACATGGTGTTGTTTATATCGTATTTGAATAGGGGAAATACCATTATGATAGCAATATAATTAATAGCTGAATTTATGTAATCTTAATCTCGTCAATCACATTAAATTAAGCTATTTCTTGTGTGAGCTTAGGCTAAGTCATTTAATAATTAATTACATGAAACACGATTTATGTATGGTTATACGTTAGCCTTGCGGGAATTATATTAAAAGTAAGAATACCGTACAAAAAAGGAATACTAGCACATCAAGGGATGAAAGTGAAATGGTTTACTTATTTATTATCAAGTATAATCCGAATATCCAGTTGAACCTACAACACGATGATCTATCCACTACGTAGCTGTAGCTATCGAAATCAACAGATCACTTTCTGGATGAGGTAGCCATAGAACAATGATGGAAGTTCTCCGTTGATTAATGTGCATTATCTGGCATGACAATGAGAAATGGAATCTTTGGATTTAAAATTGTCTCGTTTTGTTGAAGCAACGAAAAACGTTGTTAATATTTACTGAAAAGTTAAATATTTGATTTTGCAAGGATATCTCTCATCACCATGTAACCTACTGTGGATGATTGATCTGACCACGGAGTTGACCATAGAGTTACTGACCATCGAGTTACTGACCATGGAGTTGACCATGGAGTTACTGACCATGGAGCTGACAATGGAGTTGACCATGGCGTTACTGACCATGGAGTTATTGACAACTTTTAACTTCAATTAAACACGTAGTCTTGTATGCAGTGACTACACGTCATCACAATCCAATATTTGTATATCTTATCTTGATACGCATGTTAATATATATCCCTTGTATATTCCATAAGGAAAACAGCAATTATATTTTTCTCGCTCTGTTCCATAGATGAATTGACAACATATAATTGGAGGTCATATTTTGATGACCTTTTGAATTGGTCACTCCAATTGCAATTTTCACAATCTTAAAAGAAAAAAGAAGTATTGAAATAGTTTGCAAGAGCTGTGGATCATTTTGGTTTATGTAGTCATCTCGCCGATGTTGTCAGATCCTCTATTGAACGGAATGAGACTAAGGGTATGTATGTATTTTTATAAGATATATGATAAAACATGCTTTAATATCCAATGCATATTTTACAATGATTACATACAACAATGTGACCAAACATATTTGACTTGTTGTATGGGGTGATATGTATTTTTACATTAACTAATATTTTAATTTATCATTATTTTATTATTATAAACTACATCACTGTATTGACGTTGCATGAACGTTATTCATTTATTCTGACTCGAAGCAGAAATGGACAGAATCATATTTTTCCAACTTTTAGAAGCATGGACATAATTCGATATGAAATTTTTGATTTAATGCATGATGATCGTATAGCGGACTGTTATCAAAAAGATAAAATATAGTTCTTATCGACTCAGGAGATTAATATCTTTATTCATTTCAAAAGTATACCCCTCCCCGTTTCAGTCTATTTCTCATATACATTTCTAAATAAGAACTGGTGTTATATTTTTCTAAGGTCTATTTCATTGTAGAAACATGTTTCATTAATGCTATACATTTACATGGTTACGCCATTTTATCGTTTATTATTGATCAAAATAAATCAATGTCTGTTTTTTATTTGTTTAAAAAATAGCTGATATCAATTTCACTTTTAGTCGAAAGTACCGGTGAAGTTAGTTATAATAAACCTACAACAATAACGTGGGAGATAAGTGCATGTCCATAACCATGAGGTGTGAGCTAAGTGTACGTAAGTGACCATGAAGAGTGAGCCAAGTGTACGTAAGTGACCATGAAGAGTGAGCCAAGCGTACGTAAGTGACCATGAAGTGTAAGCTAAGTGTACGTAAGTGACCATGAAGTGTGAGCTAAGTGTACGTAAGTGACCATGAAGAGTGAGCCAAGTGTACGTAAGTGACCATGAAGAGTGAGCCAAGTGTACGTAAGTGACCATGAAGTGTAAGCTAAATGTACAGACGTGACCATGAAGTGTAAGCCAAGTGTACGTAAGTGACCATGAAGTGTGAGCTAAATGTACATGCGTGACCATGAGAGTGAGCCAAGTGTACGTAAGTGACCATGAAGTGTGAGCTAAATGTACATACGTGACCATGAAGTGTGAGCCAAGTGTACGTAAGTGACCATGAAGTGTGAGCCAAGTGCACGTAAATGACCATGAAGTGTGAGCTAAGTGTAATTACGTGACCATGAAGTGTGAGATAAGTGTAGGTCCGTGACAATTAAGTGTGAGCTAAGTGTACGTTCCATAATACACCTGTCTGTATCTATACTTAACCTACATTTGGCGCATGTTAAGAATATATTATGCAATTCCACATTCACATTATTTTTTTGCATTTACAATTTTGTAAATATATCTAATCAATGAATTTGAAATTGGAAGGGGACGATTTATATTTTATTAAGTACCTACTGTTAAAAAAATTACATATGTGTTGTTTTAGTTTAGTAATACTTGTTTACGTTCACTTTTGAGTTCATTTCTTTTCTTTCTAGACGTCTTTCTCTGACTCGTCAAAATGATTGAAAAATTATCAAAGAAGTTGATGAAAACGTTTATTTATTATATTGCGTAATTTATCCATATGATTGCTAAATATAAAATGAGGTTGCAGCCTGAAATTTAGTGCGGCTTATTTTCAAAACATTTTACCCGCGGTGTTTAAACACTTTTAGGGTATTTATAAATATACATAATTAATTTTGAGATGCTGCACCACTGGATAATGATTAAAGAGGGGCAGACGAGTTAGAATTTCTTCAATTACAAAATACCTTACTTTACACCATTACCACCATTGAAAAGTGTGTGCTGATTTGTATTTGACCTGAAGATAAAAATATAAAAAAAAAATAATTGCATCCAGGACATAGTGCATGGCACACTTCCCTATTTGGAATGAAATATTCGTCGCGCATACATCAAAACCAAAATACGTTTTTGTATTATTTTTGTGACATAAATTTACATGAGTTAACACCAATGACATTTTAAATGATGAGTACCGTTTATACCTTGTTGGCGGTATATTATTTCTGTGACATACTTAACATGAGTACACAAGGTTACTAGATGGTTAAATCATGTATCTTAATTATATAATTTAATTTTTCTTCTTTATTTGATTTTTCAATTTTGTAATGTACGAAATTATATTATCTATAATCATTATAATAAGATTTAATCAACTTTATTGTATTATTCGGAAGATGTTGTTTGATGTTTTTGAGCAACCTTATATATATCATATATTTTTATGTGTTATACTTATTTATTGTTTAAGCAATATACATTGAACGAAATGATCAACGACTTGGATCAAAATATACACAACGTTTTTCCCATGATAACAATAATATGACAATGCGAAATATTGCAATGAATTTAGAAACTCGGATTAAAGCCAGAGGGATTGCCATCATAATGCTGATAATGCAGTGTATATGATTGTAACTTACTTATGGGTGTAACTTTTTTATACAGAGTATATGTATTACGTAGAATGAGCATGTATTGACAATAAATGTATATGCATTGTAACGAGTATTGGACATTTTTATGTTCAGGTGTTGAGGTTAACACTGAAAATATTAAAGAAACAGTCAGTAGCGTGTGGCTATTTAAAGTTTGGTATGTTCAAAGCCCCTTGATGCACAGACCCATGCCCAAATCAACTTATCTTCTAATAAATTAATTAGTAAGGAAAGAAGATATAACCATCACTTGAGACATGCCCAAACAATAAAATGGAAAATAACACGAAATAGTTCACTTGTTCATTACATTGCTAGCTTTAAACTGGTATTTAACAGGATAATTACAACCAGTTATGTTATCTTTTAACACGTGGGCATGTTTAATAGAAAAAAGCCGTGTCCCAGCACGCTGTCAACTAAACAATCCTCCAGCTAGGTAGTTAACTGATGACGATATAACCAATCGAAAAAATATTATAAAAAATATAGCATTTTGATGAGGTCGATACATGGTTATATTAACCAAAGAAAAAATATTGACCGAGGATGTAGTCCGAGGTCGATATTTTTTTCTGTGGTCGATATAACCATGTATTAACCGAAATCAAAATGCTGTAATTGTTTCATTGTTTTTCTGGATTTTTTACATTTTGAAATGAGTGTGAAACTAAATAAGCATCGCATGGTAAATTCTGCTTCGTTATCAAAGTAACAATCTTATCATTTTGTAACAAGTATAATTTAAAAACAACATACGAAAACAGAATCAATTAATGTACTTCACGCTTTTATTACATGCACCCAGTGCATGCGCGTTTGTACATTGCATACATGTACATATAGCATGAAGCATTATACATGTAGCTCCATGTCGTAAGGACACAGTCAATCAAATGTATAGTGGGTTCTCCGTTGAAATAATCCACTTCGACGTCAAACATATATTACCAGATTCAGATTGACATTAAGACACATTCCCTTAGGCTTAGTACTTCATTCCGTAAGATAAAAATAGGATACATACAGTAGGATTAGCCTAGGTCTATTGTTGTAATTAGCCTAGGTGGAATTTGAAAAATAAACATCAACCACATTCACAATCCAATGGCTCCAGACGGTTAATGAATGCTATTTGATTATTTCCTACTCTCCTACCGTGTTTATGTTGAAAATTTAAAAGCTTAAACTGTAGTCATCATCTGGAAGTCATCATCATCTTTGTTAGAAACCGAAACAATCAACGTCGTCTGTCAAAGTTTGTGTTTACGCTTCAAACTCAGGTCATCAAAGCGTTTGTTTCAAAGCGCCAGGAACACGAAGCGCTTTGATAACGTAGAAGATAACGTTATCTAAAAATAACCGTGCAATATACTTTTTCCATAAACTACTTCCGGAAAAATCGGGCAATATAGTTTTTTTATCGGTGATCACGTGGCGTTTTTTTGACAAATAAGAAGTGACAAAAAATCCAGAAAAATCATGAATATAAATAAAAAACAAGAGTGTGTAACTTCTACATTGTATTGCCGGCTTTAAACTGGTGTTTAACCAGATAATAAAGGACAATTGTTTATGATCGACGTCAATTTGAATCAAATAACATCTCCCAAGCATCCATATGCCAGATTCATCGTGTGTGTTTTAAGAGTCGTCGATATTGATATAATGTTAGCCAATGTCTAGCCAGAATGTCTTACGTTCGGTGTAGCAGACATGCATTAACTGCAGTCTTTTAAATGTGACCTTGATTATAGATTCCGTTCAAACAATTCGTGAAGTACATCTGTGTCGTCACTTGACCGATATCAAAGATCTATTTTGCTCATTGCAATGACGCCTTTCCGTTAACAACAGCAAGTTGTATCATCGATCACCTCAGATACAGATCAAACTATGAAACTCGTACATTTTAATTGTATGACATGTGAAATGAAATCATTAATTTATAATAAAGAAAAATTGCATACATGTGCGAAATATAAACAACACAATACTAAAAAATGGAACCCAAGAAATAAGAACGAAAAAGTTTAAAATTTGTCCAGTAAAATTAGCATGTATATCGGAATAATACCAGTTCTAATGGAAGTTATATTATATGATATTAGAAAAATATCACAGAAATATGCATCGTGGTGACATTTGAATGAAATGTTCACAAAACTGTTTAATGTCCGCCATTACAAAATGCATTGTATGCCTAACCATAGCCCATGCCAGTTGATTGCAGCAACCTTTGTCTAGAACTGCTCAAATCGCTCTTAAAGTAGTGTGTTTACCGTATATACATACTGACATTTTCAGTTTACGGTGGCCATTTTCCCCCAATGGACACCGGTGAATATGATGCTTGGAAGTTATCTCATTAATCGAGCTCTTTTAAACGCTCTTGTGATACCATAAACATAATCTGTTTCCGGCAGGAGCTCAGTGTTATCACTCTTCATTTTCAAGCATTCAAGTGATTTTGACGTGTTCTCGCTAAAATCCGCTGACCAAATAAGAATTTAAGGAAATATATTTTTCTCAAATAGGGTTGAGGTGAAGATAGTGTGTGAATGTGTTAATAAAAAATAAACAAACGATTCGGCTATATTAACCCCTAAAAATCGCTTTTAAACATTGCATAAATAATGACTACTGAAACATGTGGTTGTTCCCTTTAAGGTCTTGCCTTCAGTCGTATCACATATAAATAATATTGCATGAGTGTTCATTTCATATTCAAGACACGTTTCATAAAATCTCATCTAAAATGAACACAAAGTTAAGATGATTTTGATCACATAACAACAACAACCTACATTTCCAAGACTGTCACGACAAAAGGCATTATATTGTTAATGTAATGACGTCATAATGGATATTTTCCCCAGCACATCCAATGGAAATTTCGACTTCTGACATATGCAAAATTATTACACGGACGAAATCATTTGACATTTTGTAAATTATGTGATTAATAATATCGTCAGTATATGCCATTAAATTTGTGGTGTAGTTAACATGTAGACTTTAGTAGACTCAAGTTGAGATTTAAATATTAAAGAAGAACATAGCACATAATAGTGTGTCATTGGAAGTCACATCCAAAGATCGCGAACATCGAAGAGATGTCGTCCTTTGTTTTCCCTCAGCCATTGTTGTAGAACAACACATGCCTTTTCTTCTAGGGTCCTCGGTTTGTGGACTTCCAGTTCTGTCAGCCAGTTCTGTGAGAATCCGAGATTGCGTCCAATCTTACGCCAGTGCTGTGTTGGGATAATTTTGTTGTAGACGCACAACAGAATCCCCCTTTGCTGATCTGAAATGGCATCTGATATCATTAATTCTAAACGATACTTCTATATTTTGACATGTATAATTGTCAATTATTATATAATATTCACGAATCTCAAAGTATATAAGGAATTAAGTATATCTATGACATTTTGATGCTAAAAATTGCTTTAGCAGATCTTATTTAGATAAACAATCTAAACTTACCCAGATACTTCTTCTTGTGTAACAGCTGAAAGTATAAAGATATAAATTGGTAATTGTAATGGAAACCGTAACAAAATTCCCCAAAACACACTCATAGCCGTACCATTGCATTTCATAAAAAAACACATTCTTCCGATTTCATAATATTATCAAATACACTAATGTCTGTATTTCTACAAAAAAGGAAGTCATTTTAAGTATCCTCAAAGTCCTCTTTTTAAAGTTTTGCAATTTTGTATGGATGTGGATTTTAGAAAAGTTCAGAGTAAAACATAGACGTTAATAAGATATGTTAATAAGTGATTAAAACTTCATAACACTTTTCAGTGGCATTTTAATTATTAACATCATATTTTATGTACGATGAGGTTTGGAGATTAACCGTTGATATAGTTAACACACTGCGTGGATTATGTATGATTTGAAATTCTTACCCTTACATAGTCTGATTTACACACAGTGATCGACGTCTTCACGCTAAGTGAGAGAAATTAAGAGAATTATAATAAAGGGAATTTAAGAAAAAAATGCATGTTTTCATATTAATTCAGATAAGATGAATCACTTTTGTAATTTAACAAAACAAATGCTTCTTTGGATTTCAATGGTTTAGTGAATCAAACATCATAGCGTGATGCTTTGTTCTGGTATAACTGCTCGGATTTTCCGTTGACATTGTATCATATTTAACTAACATGCACCCATGCTGCCTTTGTGTAGATGTGCAGCGTTTGATATTATGATATTATCACACTGAATTGTATGATTTATAAGAACGTCTCACCTCTCCTTCAAGTAGTCAATCTGGACGCTTAAGTCCGTTTGGAATGTCCGTGCCCCAGGAGTTCCTTCTTTCCACTCCAGATCGCCCTCCTTTGTCATTAGCTTAAATTCGGAGTCATTTCCTGTAGCAACAATCATACCTAATTCTTCTGATATATAGATAACGTAATGTACAAAACTGTAATTGTGACATATATGTGCAACAACAATTATATTTTAGTACACGAAGGCATGCAATCAACAGTTGTTTTATATCAATAATATTAAGGAATAATTTGCTTCTGCTGAAAATCAATGACGTTATAATAACGTCATCACCTTTAGAACATTGGCACGTAAATACAAACACATACATTGCACATAATGCGAGATATTCAGTTGTTCATAATATTGAATTTATAATTGCAGACGATTAGCAAATGAAATGTTAGTGCTTTACATTCTGTATTAAACAAAATATTGAATTTGGAATATGTAACATAATTTATGGGGCCCTCTGTATTTCACAATTAACTAGTGTGACTGTGGTTTATCTCTGTCTTTTTATTGCAGTGTTACCTTATGCAATCTACTAGATTCTTGCATGAATTTAGTAATCACAACGAGTTTCCTGTTTAATGAAAAAATACATAATTACGACCTGTCGATATGTTTCTTTTCCTCCTGAACTGAACAGCTATAGGTCCTGATAAGTCACCGCTGGCCAAGAAATGCAGTATGGGGAAATTTTCTCCACGCTCTATCTGAAAGATGTATATAGGGGATATCTGTATAACTATAAGTTTACCTGCAGCATGTGGACTTCTTTCTGGGCTCTAGCTGTGAGAATGAATATTACAAACTGAAATCAATTTGTGTTTTGGTTTCAAATGTCACTTATACATGGGTTTGTAAAAATTCATGAATGAGTAGATTGATTTACTTTAATCTGCACTGATTTGATATAAAGAAATGTACAACTGGAAATCGATGTGGAGTGGGAGGGAGGAAATGCTCACACAGACATTTGATGTTGAGAGCAGGTGCATTGATGATTTCATTTTCGATTATTTAGATATTAACATTTTGTAGTATGCCTGCCAATATGGGTTCAAATAATCAAATGAAATCTTAAATGTCGTTTATTACCAATATTGTTATTTCCATGTCTCGCAAAACACAGGCCTCAGGAAACATCACGGCAATCTTCTTACACATCCCGGGGAGGTAGAAGACGTCGCCAGATTTAGTGAGGATGTACTCAATCGCACTGTTCTGCTGAACGGTAGGTGGAATACCAGACCAAAGGTCAGAGGTGACAGCCAACACGTAGTGTGGGAACCGTGAGATGAAAGCGGATATATAAACCTACAAAATAAAAAATAAGTATATGATAGGGAAAATATACAAATAACAATAGCTATTTTACATGTTTTTTTAATAAATGTTATATCTACATTATCGATGACGTGAATGTGAGCACGAGTGCGATCTTAGAGTTATAGGTAATCGGAGTGCCAGTAGGAAGCCCAAGTGATCGGGCGTCTAATCAAATGCTAACCTGCTATTCTGAATTTGCATATTTCAGAGTTATCTGCACTTGCGGTTAGGTATTGATTGTCATACTTTTCAGAGACATGAATTTCACTCACTAAATAATGACGTCACAATGGATACCTACTCGCAAAGGAGCAATCTGATTAAAATACAGATCTTTATTATCACTACGCTTGATAAGAGGATCTGAGAAAATCCAATTAGGGATCATGTCCAGGTGACTTTTGGAAATGGCCAATCAAATTGCTACTTGCAAACTTTTGACAGTGAATTTCAGGGACGAAATAGTTTGAAAAAAACTGTCAGAATTATTTTGGTTTACGTAGTCATCTCGCCCACAGAGCACAATAAAGCTAATTGTGTATGCATACGGGGACGAAATATCGTTTTCAATGGATGTGACAGGTGTAGAAAATGTATCCTATATGAAGACCACGTGGTATAAAGGTCATCTGGACGTGACCTCCTAAGGGATATTGTCAGATCCTTTATATAACGGAGTAGTTATAAGGATCTGTTTTTTAATCAGATTGGCAAAGGAGGTAACTCTGTAATATGCAAAGACGGAAAATTACGAAAGGAGAATGATTTAACAATCCGAACATCCAGGAGTTTGTCTTATGAACTACATATTAACTCATTCAGGTAAATTACTGTTCAATACTAATAACCAAATATACTGTGTGACTTTGATTTCTAACGAAATGAATATCTGTATAGCCAAATACTGTTGATATATTAAATACGCATAAATGGAAGCCATGCATAATTCCTATGCTGTTATCGTAAAATTAATCTAGTTTGTGGTTTTTATCTTAATTCGTTACCGGTAAATTGGGAAATATGTAAGAATTATTACATGAATTTTATGCACTGTTTGACTTTGGTTTATAAAGAAATGAATATTTGTATAGCCTATATATGTTAAGCTTAATGTTATGCAGATTTAACAGTTACCTCCCCTTCCTTTGTCGGGTTACGGTTTGCTGGTAGTTGGTACCAGTCACCATGGTTACTGCCACGTATGAGGAGGAACGTAGGTCGGCACGACAGGATATTAGAAGGTACTTTGATCATCATATGGCACTTAAAATGGATAACATATGACATAGATTCTGGATTATATACGATGTGGATATAATTGTTGAATACTCCAATGAATCTCCAAAACGTCTTGTAAGAAGACGCTGGAATTAACTCTGCTAATATACAAATCTGATATCAACCTTACACACCTGATATCAACCTTACACACCTGATACAAACTTACACACCTGATATCAACCTTACACACCTGGTATCAACCTAACACACCTGATATCAACCTTACACACCTGGTATCAACCTAACACACCTGGTATCAACCTTACACACCTGGTATCAACCTAGCACACCTGGTATCAACCTTACACACATGATATAAACTTACACACCTGATATCAACCTTACACACCTGGTATCAACCTAACACACCTGATATCAACCTTACACACATGTTATCAACCTTACACACCTGGTATCAACATTATACACCTGATATCAACCTCACACACCTGGTATCAACCTTACACACCTGATATCAACCTTACAAACCTGGTATCAACCTTACACACCTGATATCAACCTTACACACCTTGTATCAACCTAACACACCTGATATGAACATTACACAACTGGTATCAACCTAACACACCTAATATCAACCTTACACACCTGATAGCAACCTTACACATCTGGTATCAAGGTTACACACCTGGTATCAACCTAACACACCTGATATCAACCTTACACATCTGGTATCAACCTTACACACATGATATCAATCTTACACACCTGGTATCAACCTTACACACCTGGTATCAACCTTACACACCTGGTATCAACATTGCACACCTAGTATCAACATTATACACCTGGCATCAACCTTACACACCTGATATCAACCTAACACACCTTGTATCAACCTTACACACACGATATCACCCTTACACACCTGGTATCAACCTTACACACCTGGTATCAACATAACACACCTGATATCAACATTACACACCTGGTATCAACCTAACACACCTGATATCAACCTTACACACCTGATATCAACCTTACACACCTGGTATCATCCTAACATACCTGATATCAACCTTACACACCTGATATCAACATTACACACATGATATCAACCTAACACACCTGATATCAACCTTACACACCTGGTATCAACCTTACACACCTGATATCAACCTAACACACCTGGTATCAACATTATACACCTGATATCAACCGTACACACCTGGTATCAACCTTACACACCTGATATCAACCTTACACACCTGGTTTCAACCTCACACACCTGGTATCAACATTACACACATGGTATCAACCTAACACGCCTGATATCAACCTTATACATATGATAACAAATGTACACATCTGATATCACTCGTACACACCTGATATATACACACATGGTATCAACCTTACATATCTGATATCAACCTTACACATCTGATATCAACCATACAGACATGATATCAACCGTACACACCTGATATCAACCTTACACATCTGATATCAACCGGACTCACCTTATATCAACCGTACACATCTGATATCAACCTTATACATCTGATATCAACGGTACACATCTAATATCAACCGTACACACCTGATATCAACGGTACACATCTGGTATCAACCTTACACACCTGGTATCAACATTATACACCTAATATCAACCGTACACACCTGGTATCAACCTTACACACCTGGTATCAACCTTACACACCTGGTATTAACCTTACACACCTGGTATCAACATTACACACATGGTATCAACCTAACACACCTGATATCAACCTTATGCATATGATATCAACCGTACACATCTGATATCAACCGTACACACCTGATATTAAACTTACACATCTGATATCAACCTTATACACCTGATATCAACCTTACACATCTGATATCAACCTTATACATCTGATATTAAACTTATACATCTGATATCAACCGTACATACCTGATATCAACCGTACACACCTGATATCAACCGTACACATCTGATATTAAACTTACACATCTGATATCAACGGTACACATCTGATATCAACCTTACACATCTGATATCAACCGGACTCACCTTATATCAACCGTACACACCTGATATCAACCTTACACATCTGATATCAACCGGACTCACCTTATATCAACCTTACACATCTAATATCAACCGTACACATCTGATATCAACCTTATACATCTGATATCAACCGTACACATCTGATATCAACCTTATACATCTGATATCAACCGTACACATCTAATATCAACCGTACACACCTGATATCAACGGTACACATCTGGTATCAACCTTACACACCTAATATCAACCTTACGCACCTGATATCCTAATTACATCTCCAATGTGTCACTCCGGGTGACTATTCAAACTAACAGGTATCACCAAACAGACTTATTTGAAGTGACACACATATGATAATATGCTATCCAGGCACCCTTCAATTAGTCATTCTAACGATACTATGACCACTATATAATGTTGTTTAGATAAGAGTCCGCCTTCATTCTCCTAAATTGTACTAGTGAGGTCCTTATATGATTATGAACCTACCGATACTGGTTTAGTATCCATTGATACGGCGTTTTGTCTTGATGCAAGTCGTGGACTTCCTGTTAACTGATGTATCTTAAATACCATACTGATAGGTTGGGTGGATTCACCGTATGGAACAATTCCTCGTCGACAGGCTTCAGTTACAGAATAGTTGTCCACAGCTATGTTGCAGGACACCGTACCACCAATGAACTCCATTATCAACGTGTTATCTTCCTTTGACCAGTCGATAGAATACCTGGAACCATGGTTGTTCATCAGATGTGTACTTTCCACGCAAGTCAAGTAAAGATATCAGTCGAATATTCATCCCACCACTTCCCACAGCCCCCATCTCCACACCCACCAAAAATGAAAATGTGTGAGTTGGAGTTTTATGGACCAGACACATGCATCGCTAGTCCAAACTGTTAAATTTCTGGACTGCCCAATATCTATTACGTATGAATTTATCATATCCGGGCTGCCGGCATGGTTTATATTACCTACTTTTACTACAGTATATATGTATGTTCATAGTACAAGTGGCACGCTTTCCAGCCACCGCTCATTATGTAGCGTTCTGCCGAACAGCATGGCTACTTTGTGGTAGATTCGGCTGCAACTTGCCGAAGGGTTTATTGCGCTCCGTTGTACTATTAAATATTTGTCTTCTTTCATTGTCCCGTTTTACTGTTCGTGTTATATTGTGTAATCGTTTCGTTTTGTGTGTCTTGATTAAGGGGCAGATCGCCTTGAAAATGTGACAATGTTTTGCCACACGGTTGGAATTACAGCGGATACGTTAACACGAACTCGATGGGACCGAGATAAAACTTCGAGTTATCCGAGAGTTCGCTCTATTAAGCGAGTTCTCATATTTTCCGACGATCTCTTTATTTGGTATATATAGACTAGTTCCATGTTCTTAAAACGATGTGAACAAGAGAGATGTAAAAACCACCGATGGTAGTTGCAAAATTATAACAATGAAATCGATATATCTATTTTGAAATGCCGTTCTACGGTAAATTTATGAAAAAGAAATCGGCATTTTCGGCGATCTCGTTGTCCAAAAAATCTCATTTCGAATTATAAGAACATTTTATGAATGATTTTTGTCGTTTGGACCCAACGTTAACTTCGTATTATCAGAGTTCTTCGAGATTTCCGAATTCGAATTATCCGAGTTCTTTAAACAAAGATAAAGGGGGGATTCGGCCGGGACCGGCAAAGTACCACGTATAAAGCCGGGTTTTCGAATTATCTGAGTTCGTATCAACCAAGTTCCACTGTACTTCTTTGTCCATATGTACATAGTATAGTGTATAGTATACCGTGGGTAACAAAATGTTGTAAAACCCAAGGTTTGATTACATTTGTGATTCCGAGGTTCACATGATGACATATGAGTGTATTGCATGATACCACTCAGTATTACACCTGTAGGTACATCTTACCTGTACTGCCATCCGTTAAAAGTTGCTTTGCGTCTACATCTACGTTTCAGGTGTAATAGCACCAACTCTAGGGCTGATCTTTCTAAGATAGAATCAGCTTCAAACCGCTTCAGGATTTTCGATAGAAACCTACCACAGATTACCTCTTCCTTTTGATTCTAAAAACGACATAAATCAATTAACGAAACATGAAACGTAAAGTAAAACTGATGAATATTCGGAAAAGTAAAATACTGTTAATAATACTTGTAACATAGAATGGCAATTTGATTACAAAACAAATCCTGATAGCCACTCCGTTCAATGGAGGATCTGACAACATCCCATAAGAGGTCATGTTCGGATGACCTTTTTATCACGTGCACTTCAAATACATTTTCTACACCCTTCTACGTCATTTTATAACGCTATTTCGACCCAGTATACATATACATTTTGCTTTGTTGTGCTCTTTTGGCAAGATGACTACGTACATGGAAATAATTCGGACACCTTTTTTCTAAGTACTTCTTCTCCAGTCAAGATTCTGGCAGTGCCAATTTGATTGGCCATTTCAAAGGGTCATCTTGACGTGACCCCTAATGGGATGTTGTCAGATCCTCTTATCAAACGTAGTGATAATAAAATAATCTGTATTTTAATCAGGTTGATATAATGGAACTTATTGGTTGACAGTATGCCACGTTAACGTAACCATATCATCCCAATGTTATGATACTGTCCGACACTAAAGCGACCTAATACATTCAGCGATGTTTCAAAAGGTGGACAGGGACTTTGTCATTAGAGTATTTAAGCAAATGTACGCAAATGCATTAATTATATAGTGGATCTAGAGGATATGTTCAAGGTTTGTTCTTAATTATATAAAATTTTATATAAGTAACATTTAAGGATTTTTTTCCATAATAATAATTAATGATTTTAAATACTAACCTTTTGAAGACCAGTGTCACATTCATGCTCTGAAATAGACATATTGAAAGAAAATATAGTTATAATTATGTAAAAATGTTTCTGTCTTTCCTTATACTGTTTTGAAGGCAGTAATTCATTCATGCTCTGGAATAAGACATATTGAAAGGAAATATAAATATATCTATGAACAAAAAATGTTTCTACCTTTCGATATAAAACTGTTTTTGTAGGCAGTTATTCGTGTGATATGTCGACAAACTTTACATTTGATAAATATTATATTCTATTTTGACCTTTGTAAAATCATATTACAGTAATATCAATACTACAATATAAATTGATTTCACAACTAAGTAATAGTTTAGAGTTAACAACAGAAAAAAACAACGAGAACATAGTATCAATAATATCATTTCAATATGTTCACCATAACTTTAATTTTATATTTAGATGTTCTACAAACCTTGTTCCCGACGTGTATTTCCACATAATGTGAATACGTTGGCCAGTCTGTTCCAGAAATGACTACTAAGATGCGAGTCGAATGATGTCAAACCTTTCCGAATACACACCTTAATGCATGACAATCTATGATCCAATGAACTGGCAAAAAGATTAACGAAAAGAATCATGGCAATTGAAGCGTATACTCCTATAATGATAAAAATACCCAATACCACCACTTGTATGTCATGCCGGAACTTGATAATTCCAATTGTCATTCGAAATAAAGTCAAAATTGAGGTCGCCATGCTACTGAAACCACTTTCGCTGTGCCCATATATAATATGTATTAGGCTGGCGAAGCCTACCATAAGAATGGCTAGTGTTATGAGAAAATGGAAAACCTCGGATCGAAATGACAGAATTGTTTTGTACATCAGGAACAGGTGAAAGTTAAATGACAGATGCTTCAGTACGCTGAGGATAGCGATGAAGGTAGCCATACTAAGGTTAATGGAGTAGTATTCATCCCATAGGAACACCCATCCAAATGACGTGTAGAATCCTGCTAATAGCAAAAACAAGGCTTAAGGACATTAACACATAGACATACAACTTAAAAGTAAATGCCACTACACTAGACGTTTTATCTTTCTATCCAGGATGGGCAATACACAGTATGTGTTTTTTAATGATGAAAATATACCGCTCTACTACCACGGGTGTAGCATCATTGG
Organism: Argopecten irradians irradians; assembly: GCA_004382745.1. NCBI lineage: Eukaryota > Metazoa > Mollusca > Bivalvia > Pectinida > Pectinidae > Argopecten > Argopecten irradians. The sequence goes on from SAYR01030637.1 coordinate 1,248,248, forward strand.
TAGAAGTCATGATTTACTATCTACTGTTCACTTTAGTGTTATGTATTTGCATATTACAGAGTTACTTGTCCTTGCAGGTAGGTATTGATTGTGTCGTCATGTGTTTGCGAGCGTAATGTCATACTTTTCGGAGAAACGACGTGAATTGCGCTTACAACATAATGACGTAACAATCGATACATATCCGCAAGGGTGTTAACTCTGTAATATACAAAGACGGGATAGACTAAGGAATAGAAGTAAACAAATCATATCAGGAAATTCACGAGGATCACTATTTCATAAAAAAGATCTATTTTCCCCCGACTGCTTCGCACAGAAAGGGCTGCTGATGCCAGATTTGTCTGTAGTTATACGATATTAATAAATTTAAAAACGGTTTAAAAAAACTTCCGCCTACAACAACTTAAGAACGGTGGATGCTAATAATACTTCAACTGATCGACATTTTCTTCTTGGGGAAAAGTATCAGTATAGCTACAATGACTTTGAATATTTTGTTTCATAAGGATGACCTTCTTCTTATTTTAGCGCATATGCGATTAAAGATCAATTATATTTTATTAGTGTGGATATCAGTTATCAAAATTCGGTTCTTTAGAAATGAACATATCACTTTTTTCCGTTGCAAAGACAGCGTGAAAATAAAAGCACCGCCAATTTGAATACGTTTACAGTTATAAAATATCCCTTATATGTGAATATGATACGAAAATAAAATACTTTCTGTAAGAAATTAAATAAAAAATTGAATTAAAAATGAAATTAAAAAAAAAATGAAATGAAAAAAAGGATTTTTGATATTACTTTGAATTCATTTGGGCTTTTATTTCGGATTATTAATACACTAGATGTATATTGTGTTTATCTCATTATGAACAATTACCATATATCTAAATGATATTTTATATTGTTAACCTCAGAAAATAACTCAAAATGTAAAAGTAGCATTAGCCGTGTCTTGTCTGAGCGTGTTGAGAACGCTCATTGTGCTGGTGAACCTCAAGACAAAATACACCACTGTAGTGATGGACACCCCTAAATGTAGGATGTCGAAGACTTGACTCGCTGTTGCTAGGGAATGACCTCTGGTCTTTATCACCTTGACGATCAGTGACACAAGCCGGATAAAAATGGTGACTACAAACATTAACTGTAGACCCAGAACAATAAAGTCAAATGTATTGGTGTACGGGTACAAATTGGCTGATACGACCTTTGTATCCATGAAGACTCCGCCTGTACTTGGGAGCTACCATTTACACATCAATATGGATAAGACGATTTGGACTTGTGTAAACAATCTATTATTTCTGTTCGTGAGACAGATTTCTATAAAAATAGCGCGGGTTTTCTGATCAAGCCATCCATTGTTTTTGAGATCTTTTGCTAAAGTGTTTGCATCATCTGACAAAATCTCTAAATCAACGAGATACCCACTTGTACTATAGGTCCCAAAAAGACCCCAGTACGTTGGTGCCTCATTTGGGTTGGTGTAGTGATATCGATATGGGGTGTCAACACCGTCCCATAAATCAGATGTGTTCCAAGGTATCCAACCTGCAATGATACAGATACAATATATAGACAATCTATTTCAAATACAGATCTTTATTATCACGACGAAAGGATCTGACAACATTCCATTAGGGTTCACGTCCAGATGACCTTTGGAAATGGGATGTTGTCAGATCCTCTATTGAACGGATTAGTTATAAAGATCTGTATTTTAATAAGATTGAATACATAGAGTACATAATAAGGGCAAGCCTTATTAGTTTAACAGAATTAGTATATGGTACTAAATTAAGATGTCAATATGATTGACACAAGGAATTGGAATCAGCGATAACGCGATGAAATATGACAAACCAAGCATCTACCACAAATAAAGATAATTATATGATATATAATATGTATTATAATTATTTGAACGAATTGCCATGGGTAACACTGTATGGATATGAACGGACTGACATTGGTAACAATATATGGATATGAACGGACTGACATGGGTAACAATATATGGATATGAACGGACTGACATTGGTAACAATATATGGATATGAACGGGCTGTCATTGGTAACAATATATGGATATGAACGGACTGACATTGGTAACAATATATGCATATATTTACACTTGCTAGGCTTGTTCACTATACGCAAGTACTAGCCGATTTTGTTTACCATAACTGCATGGTAACATTGAACTTTGAACTTGCGTATGAAAATGTTCTTTGCAACGTAAAGGGGCTACTTTTTTAAAAGAAACACATGGCTTTGTTTACATTTTGACACAACATTACGGAAAATGTAAACAATACATATATGTTTTATATTTATATATGATACCAACATTTTTTTAAATTAACAATTGTATAAATAAACGGGAAAATATCTCGACCGGGCGACGTTCAGTGCTGTCAAATGTAAATATTACCTCTGTGTCTGTGTTCATCCTACGATCGCGTCTTTGGGGTGGACGTGCGTGAGACCCTCTGACAGATGTCTGTTATAAACATATCCTCTTGTCTTTGTTCTTTGAGAATTTAATCATGTGTATTATAAAACATGCACCGCTAGTAATCCACGTATTGACAGTTACGCGTCACCACAAATACATTGTAACGATACCCATCAAACACAAGAGAAAATGTTCCGTGTGTAGATGGCGATGGATCTAAGCGTAGATTATATAATCACATGGCTGCCAAGGATGTAATATCGTCAAGTCAGACGACAATCTCAAACACGTGAGCTACTCAAACATCGGTGTTTTGACAACTTCGGCAAACTCCAGTGTGTAAGCGTGCGTTAGCTTCGCCTCGCTGCACAAAAACGGTCACCGACTTCACACATGTGGTCGAGTACAAATTTTTTGTTATTACGCTATATATTAACTTTTAGCAAAATTGAATATATATTTAAAGTTCTGATCTGATGAAATAAAATTTTCTCTGAAATTTACTTTGTTTGTCTTGTTTATTTTACAATGAAATATTGAACTTTATTGTCGTCGCGGATGAATAATTCTACCTTACGTGAAGAGTCATCTTTCGCTGTTCAATTGAGTAAGCTCCCCCCACTTTTGACCGACTTTTATTGAATAATTACGTCAAATTCAAATGACGATTTTATAGCATAAAATATAAATAAAAAAGTCGTATGAGTGTAAATATAGGGATTGGATTTCGCTTTTATGTTAACCATGCTTGTATGGAGCAATTCCTCTAAGAATATATTCAATATGGGGCGCGTTATATAGACTATATTCTTAGAGGAATTGCTCCATACAAGCATGGTTAACATAAAAGCGCAATTCAATCCCTATACGAACGGACTGACATGGGTGACACTGTATGGATATGAACGGACTGACATTGGTAACAATATATAAGCCTTATTATTGTGTTATCAGAATATTAAAACATGTTATACCTTCCGTGTAGACACCCTTGTCTTCAGTGTCAGCCTCGTAGTCAGGTAAACAGTGCATGCCATAAGTCCTTGGCAACGCCGGAGCTGTACAGGTATCTAAAACATCAAATAAGTATTACAAATAATATATAAGTATTCTGTTGACAATGTGGAAACATCTCACTATTGAAGCATCAAATGAATATGACGAAATAGATGAACCAGGTTCGGCACAAGAACTGTCGCCAGAGTGGCGGACTAATACCCCCACTCGGGCTAATTTGGTCTTTTAATTAGTAATACTTCCATTCATACGGGAGATTACAGAACCCTACATAGTTTACTCAACTCCCTTTCTTGTCAAGGTTCTGTGTACGAAGTTTTATCAAAACATGTCAAGTAGTTTAGGATGAGTTTGCCAGACAAAGTTGTGTCTACGGAAAGAAGGACAACCATATTCCAGTATACCCCTCTTCATTTCGTTGTAGAAGGCGTAATAAGGACACGTTTCGTGTAAAGGTGTATCGCATACAAAGTATAACGAGCGCGTTACAGAGGCTACGTTGGGGAAGGGTGTTGCAAAAAAACATACAGGCGTAATAAATGAACAAGCGGCACACATAGTACTCAATGACGACTTGAATTTTCAGTCTCTACGAGATTTAGGTTGTTAGAGGTTTATGATAGAAAAGTATCTTAAATCTCGTCGATCAAATTTAATTTACACCCTTTTAACAAACCGATGAACATGCCACACTTACCTGAAACTCGAATTTGGCGTATTCTCAACGGACCCATCTTTACGTTATTCTCAAAAAACCTCAGGTCATCGAACGTTTTGATTTCACCATTGTAAAAATCGGAGCGATACAGGCGATTCAGCACAACAGTTTCAATATACATCCACACATCCTGTATTGATTTTATCTGACAAAATAAATAACATTTTAACAGTTATAAGAATATTTTAAGTCTATCTATTCGTTATTCGTCGAGACATCCTTTACCAATTAAGAGAGTTCATATTTTAGATGGTTGCGTCAATGAATGCTAGCGGATTTGGGGAAGACTCTGACTGTTTGGGGAAGGTTAAACTATTATTACAAATTCTATCAGCTTCAGCCTTCGCCAGAAGTCGATAGGATGACGTACGGCATGCAATGATATATACTCACAGGCTGTCTAAAATAACCAACAATATCTGCCAGTGTGTCCAGACCGAGGTTCTTTGTTTACAACATAATGTTCTGTTATCACCAATTGTATCTTAAAGATGTTCTATTGCCGACAGAGCATAGCTGATACTCATCATTTGAACAATAACTGATGTTTAATCGTGTATGTGTGTGTCTAATAAACACAAAAATACATATAAAATAATTCATTTTGGTTTTGCACATGCGCAATCAGTATTTTATTCCATATAGGACATAGCGCCACAGGTTTTTTTTCGAAATGCAAATGAATCATTTTTAATAACATTATCTTTAAATACAATTAGAAGCTCACATTTTTCAATAGTGGTATTGGTATGAAGTAAGTAACTTTTGTAACAGAAGAAAAAAACTAATTCGTCTACTCTTGTTTTTGATAGAGAAAAAATAACAATCTACAGCGGTGGAGCATCTTTAATGTTTAAGAAATACAAATGCAGAAATCAGTTTCAAGGAGTTCTGTTATTACCTCTCCTGTTGCTCTCAGGGAATTTTTAATTTGTAAGTTCTGTCTGATGACTTCAGGAATGTTTTGTTGAGATGCAATGACCAAAAGAACACATACATAAGCCAACCCCATAGCAAAGTTTCTTAGTAATTTGTTGAGCTTTCGGTCCATACGTATAGTGTACCGACGACGCAATTGATCGGTCGTTTCCGGCTTGTCGCATGGAGATACAAAATCTTGTCTATTTCCTGTAAATATATGAACAATAATCTCCACGCCGCATCAAATATCAATTATATACTCTTACATAATCCTTAGACCATGCAGACTATTATTTCTGAATACCTGTCTCTATTGGACATGCTAAGAGCATTATCGTTATTTCCTGCGTATTGCTCGCGGGCTATACGGTGTTTTTACACCAGACGTTGCATAGTGCGGGCTATCTGTGGAAACTATTACTAAGTTTGAAAAATATGCGGGATATACGTTTTAAATAGCTCAGGTTAACCTATTATTATGCTAAAGTATATTAACATGAACTATTGAATATTCATTTTAAACCTATTTCAAAACAAACACAAATATTTTATTAATACAACTTAACATGTATTTGAATAAATCCATACTCCTTTCCAAACTTTAAGGATAACATCGAAGTATAACCCGCGAGAAATCTGCCGGTGCGGGTTATCTGTAGCTTATTTTACAAAATCATCGGAAATGTCTGAACTTGCTTCCCGCGGGCTATACCCAGGTGCGGGTAATACGAAGGAAATTCCAGTAATCAGAACGCAATTCCACCTTACCGATCAGAATCGTATCCTTCCCATCTTTATTTAGCATATGTTTCCCTATGAATGCTAACATAGATGTCGCTTTGAACTAACGGTCTAGAAATATGTTTTATTAATATTTTTTTTATAATTTTAAAGCCTTATATTAAAAATAAAAAATAGATGTGAATGAAGAGTAAAGAATTTTTGGAATATACTTCATACCTTGGTTATAAATATCCTTTATCTTTGTATATACAGAAATTGGAGGGAAATGGAAGTCATATTCTCCAGTCTTCTCCGAACAGAGACAAACAATCAGGACAGCTAGTACTAAGGCCTACAAAACAAATTATGTTATATTATACTCCTGTGTATAGTATCTGTTTATATTGTGTTTCCGCTACTGGGCGCATTATTATTATGACAGCTAACCGATAGCGTAGTTTCGTATTTTGTATTATTGGTGCTTCCGGTTGTTGCAGACGATATTTTGAACATGTGATGTAAAGGAAAGTCAGTTATAAGAATTATATAACGTGTATTTTTGTTTACAGTAGATGTTTTGCTTGATAATTAATGTTGGTTAGAGATTATCCAGCGAGTGATGCGGCTATAAATTACTAGCGAATCCAGCGATAACTTCACGTGGTTGTGTTCTATATATGCATGCTCTTTGAAACCAGTCAGTCTGCGTCTGTCTGTGTCCAAGGTCGGTTGTGTTTGATGTCGTTAGTGTGTAGCGATGGACGGAGAGATGATTTCCTCAGTTCCTCAGCTTGTAATGCATGTGTATCATGTCACATGTAGTTCATATGTGCGGAAATGGATTTATAGGATTTGTTTGGTAATGACAAGCTGGAAATACTTTTTAAAGATGAATTTGTTAATGTTATGTTATGAAGTTGTTATTGGATTAGGTTAGATTTATTTATTGATATGAAGTCTTTACATGCGTTCAAACCATGATGCCAGGTAGTGATTACAATTTCTTTTCATAATTTGAATGATTTCCACAGCTTAAGATTCCCGAAGACAAATTAGCATGGGAAAATGTTTGCAAAGCTACGGCACATACATCTTTTTAGTATTTTCTGGAAATAAATTCCAATGAAGCGTGCAAATATAGTCATCTAACACTCTTGTTATTCCGTCTTTTCATATTACAGAGTAAGCTCCCTTGCTGGTAGGTATCGTTTTCTCCGAAAGGTCAATCTCTTCCAGAGTTCATTGCGGTCCACACATGCATCTCTGTCAACGGCTAACGGACTAGCCGTCTGTTGACCTCGGGTCACAGAATATCACGGCATGACAATTGTTCAATACATTGCGCTCCCTTTATATAAGACGTCAAAGTGACTGTTTTATGAAAATCATGACTATTTACTTACAATTAAATTTAGTGTATCCCCAAAATAATCCATTATTTTTTGTCGTGATATTGAATGATCAAATTGCATTATGTCAGAACTAACAGCCGTTTACAGGAAAATGATAGAAAAGAAAATGTAATAAGGAATTAAGCATGCGTCCGAAATACGTTTTTTTTTTCAAAAATCCTTAAATTTCGCTGGGCCGTTTACAGAGGTGATATTGTGGGAACCGAAATGCACCCTGTTAGAGATTGCCAAAAGGTATGACGTTACGCTCGTAAACGCATGACGTCCCAATCAATACCAATCCACAAGGGCAGATAACCCAGTAACGTGCAAATATGGAATACAAAGCTTAAAACCTAAACGAGAGATTTTTCAACTTACTTTTGCAGGTTCAATAAAAATCACGCTTTCTGTTGTGCCGATAAAAAACGCTGACATCCATTGAATTGTAAGGGACGGTCCCCATTCCAAAGAATACAGTAGTGTAAAAAAGATCCGGACGTGATGCACACTAGACATACAATATATGCCAAGAAGATCGACCACCAGGGCAGTCTTCCAAAAGGGCACACCGCATAACAATCATACATGATTTGTTGGAATTTCTCTCCTCGTAGTTTTCTTTTACTGAAAATGAAGCTCATAATCAAAGAAGGCACCACTGTAACAGCACTTGATATGAATCCGGTGTAAAGCTCTTTATAACCAATCTCAAAGTACGCCGTCTTTACAAATTGAGTAGTATCATCCGGTGTATCATAAAACATGGCGGAGGCGACCATCGAAAGGAACAACAGAGAACCCACACACCAAAGTCTCTGTACCCTGGTGAACCCGTTATACTGGGGACGGAATAGCAATGAAAACCACAGATTATCGTCAAGGATGTTCCGGGCGCTCACTTCAGATATATCCCCCGTACTGTCGCTGTTTTGTCCTACTCTCAATGTACACCAGGTTTGTCCCGTCCCCTTCTCCATAGAGAGCCATCTGTTACATTTTAGTCTTGTACTACAACAAAAGTTAGCCTTCCACGAGTAATTAAAGAATTGAAATGATATAGCATTATTTATTATATTTTGAATTGGAAATGTTTTATACACAAACTTTCGTGTAACAATGTGCGGAAGAAAGTCAAGTTTGCCATTTGTCATTTAATATCAGGTTTGGTAACACATGTTGATTCAGGGCCAAACAAAAAGATATACCAGGTATTAGTAATATTAAATTTACTCATTTACAATATAAATATGTCTTCATCTAAATAATCTTCATAAACTCTGTTGATATATAGTGTAATCTTAGAAACGAAATTAGTAGATAAGTGTTAAATAAAAATAACCAAGAAGCACAGAAATCAGCTGAAAACAATACTATGAAACAGAATCAATTTTACCCAAATCTCTGTTATGCATACATATGCTCAATACATACTTACGCATGTTTAGTTATTCCGTCGATAATCACAACCCTCGTCAGATACTAGGAACATAACTCCGCATCGCCCCCAAGCCATATTTGGACGTTTTTAATGTTTCCAATCGAAGCGACATTCGTTAAGTAGAAATACGACGAGGTTCCGTTGCTGAAGTTCTGGAGAATTCATAAAATGTGTTTCATATATACAGTATAATATGGATGGGATAAATTGATAAAGGTAGCCGAATGGTATCAGCACCAATTTGTAAAGAGAGCAGTCATATTATTCCAACGCAAACTCAAATTAAAATATAAACAAAATAAGATAGAAATGCAAATTGCCTTACATTTGGTAATCCCAATGTCCCCCTATACTACAATGGTAAATAAGTCATTCGTTTACATATTAATTATTCGATATTGTACACGTCAACATTTACATGCAATATTAACTTTAAGACGCAATTCTACCCTTATATGAAAGCACATGGTGATAATAAAAGAAAACTTATACACAGCCTACAACCATGGATACCAGCACAACCATATTCCAAAAAAACTATCCAGAAACTGATGGATACATATGCCTTTAAGTCATATCGTCGCTAGCCAATGTGACCTCTACATATACCAGAAGGTCTGTGTGACCTCCACGACAAGTAGCGGGTCTGTGTGACCCCTACATTTACCAGAAGGTCTCTGTGGCCTCTACGACTACTAGCGGGTCTGTGTGACCTCTACATTCACCAGTGACGGGTCTGTGTGACCTCTTCTTTGACTAGCAAGTCTGATTGTGTGACCTTCATCTAGGTCTGTGTGACCTTTACCTTTACTGGAAGGTCTGGTCTATGTGACCTTTACCTTTACTGGAAGGTCTGGTCTGTGTTACCGTCATCGTGGCCTTTGTGACCTCCACCTCAGCCGGCGGGTCCGGGTGACCTTCATCTTGTTTTGTGCGACATTGACAGCGGCAAATTGGCAATACTGTGCGGTGGTACTGAACATTATTTCGGAACAGTGGATTGTACCAATGGAAAGCAACCATATGATGAACATTTTTATATCGTTGTAAATAAACATCTGTACAGAATATATCATGATAAGGTTAGATGGAGAGAGCCTGTTGTATAAGTGTGTGTTATGTGCTGCTATGACTGTAATTAGTATTATGTGTTGTAAATAAACTTGTAAATATTGTATTCTGGGAGTCTGACTGATGTTTAAAGGAAGGTTGAACAATTCCGTTCGGTTCTCGTTACAGAGTGAACTCAACATAAAGAATTTAAACATTACATTCAGTGCTATCTAAGACCGTGATAACATTCAAAATGGCTACCTCTTGGATATCAGATTGTCGTCAACCTACAAGAAATGGTATTGATACATTGAAGAAAGATACTTTCAGTACTTTGATTTCAATTTACAAGAGTTAACGGATAGACGGACCATTGGCGAAAGAGGATTATGATAATTGGCTTACAACTATACTTTATGAGTGTAGGAAAACAATGTTTAAAATGTTCAAAGCCATTGTTTTAATAATAATAAAATATTCTAATATGAATTGGAACTGTCCTCCAGGAGAAGGTCAATTAATTAACCAGTACAGTTTAGCAAACATAGTCTGTCATGTAAGTAAAATATGAAATGAACATTTGTACATATATGTGGACAATGCAGTACATCTATATGTATATAAAACATACTTGTATATACACTGCAGTGTATTTACAATCTAAATAAGACATAAAGCATACCATAGTCATTTACATGTAGATACTGCAATATGGTCAAGACATATATTACATATACATGTATGTAGACACTGCAGTACATCTATAATATGGTCAATGCATAAAACATATACATGTATAAATACTGCAGTGTATCGACAATGTGGTAAATACATAAAACATACATTAGAGACACTACAGTGTATATACATGTTTGTAGACACTGCAGTGTATCTATACAATATGGTAAAGACATAAAACATATACATGTATAGACACAATGCAATGTATATACGATATGGTCAATACATAAAACATGCATATTTGTAGACACTGCAGTATATTTACAATATGGTAAGACCTACATTTGTTTGTTTGTTTGAGATTTACGGCCCATCGACAACTAAGGTCATTTAGGGCCAAACTACAAGTCAGGCATTAATATCAGGATAAAAGATCAGGGTAAGAAAAGGCAAGTAAGGATTAAAACACAGATTGTAAACGTTTATTTGATAAAAAAAGTTTGCATGGGGTAAAATAGTTTTGGCTAAAACACACGAGACAACTCATGCACAATGTTGATGAAACGATGAAATGTTGAGTTGATACGATGAGAAAACGTTCATATTTTATCTAAAATATCGATTTCTTTGAGATAATTAAAAATACGATTATGTCTCACGACATTGAACAAAGTATACATGACGGAGACATCGTAGTACTTATCTCGTATGTGCTTAAAATCAATACAGTGCACTAAAATATGCTCCACTGTGAGAGGAGAATCACATGCATTGCATGTGGGAGGATCCTCCCCTCTCAATAGATAGGAATGTGTAAAATATGTGTCCAGTTCGGAGCCAAGAGAGAACAACTTCCTCTCTGCGGTCTCTCCGACTGGACAGGTCAGGATTAAGTTGGACTGAATTGAAGGTTTGATGTCGGTGTATGGTAGTTTCAAAAAGCCTACATGTAACACATATATCTTTGTAGACACTGCATACAGTGCAATATGGTAAAGATACATGTTTGTAGTCACTGCATACAGTGTAATAGAGTAAATATACAAGTTTGTAGACACTGCATGCAATGTATCTGTGATATGGTGTACATATAAAGACATAATACACAAGTATGTGCATTACATGGTATCTAAAATGTGGACAAGTTATATCACATAATACCCACGTATATGCACCTGCATTTTGTTTGTAAATTTATGTATGCATATTTGGGGAAAAGTGAGGGTTCCTACCATATACAATGCATATATAAACTTGTCGTTTTGGTTATGACCGCACATGTACATAGAACACACAGATAATAAATGATTAATAGAGATGGTTTATATTTCTATCAATATAAGATATGTAAGTGCAAAGAATCATGAGTGCATGTACAAGTAAAATACACAACTTTTGTCCATGAAAGCACACTTGTCTACTTGTCTTTTACTCTGAATTGATTTATTCTCTTAATGGATATTGGTACTTTTGTGTGGATAAATTAAAGAAACTGGCACTATATAAATTGATAAATAGTTGCCTTTGTAACTAGAATTACTGCAGTATACGTATGTCTTGCATTGCATTTATTTTGCTGAGTACATATATATTTAGACATCTTATATGAACATCTTGACTTGGGAGAAAACACGCATACATACTTGTAAGTCGGCTTGCTACGATGACAAAGGAAATGATTAATATGAAATAATGTTATAATGGTGATTGTTGGCGTTCCAAACAAGAGGCCCATGGGCCTTAACGGTCATCTGCCTATTAGTACAATACAACATAGTCGTTTAAAGATGCTCCACCGCCGACAGAGCATAAATGATATTCATCACTTGAACAATAATTGGGTGTTTAATTGTGTATATAAATGCCTAATTAACACACAAAAAATAACATAAAATAATTTATTTCGCCTTTGGTGCATGCGCAATCATTACTTCATTCCATATAAGATATACTGCTACGGATTTTTTTCGGGATGCAATTAATTATATTTCGTACATTTAACTTATAAGTAAAATTAGAAGCTCAAACTTTTCAATGGTGGTAATAGTGTAAAGTAAGTAACTTTTGTAACTGAAGAAAAATACTAAATCGTCTGCTCCTGTTTTTGATAGTGAAAAAATACCATTTGTCAGCGGTGGAGCATCTTTAAAGATTTTAGCTTATTTGACCTCTGTGACCTTGATTGAAGGTCAAGGTAATTCATTTGAACAAACTTTGTAGCCCTTCATCCCAGCATGCTACATGCTCAATATCAGTACCCTGGGCCTTCTGGTTCTTGAGAAGAAGTCATTGAAAGATTTTAGTCTATTTGCCGCCCGTGACCTTAAATGAAGATCAAGGTCATTCATTTGAATAAAATTGATAGCCCTTCATCCAAGCATGCTACATACCCAATATCAGTACCCTTGGCCTTCTAGTTCTTGAGAAGAAGTCATTTAAAGATTTAAGCCTATTTGACCCCCGTGACCTTGAATGAAGGACAAGGTCATTCATTTGAACAAACTCGGTAGCCCTTCATCCCAGCATGCTTTCAGGCCCAATATCAGTACCCTGGGCCTTCTGGTTCTTGAGAAGAAGTCGTTTAAAGATTTTAGCCTTTTCGACCCCTGTGACCTTGAATGAAGGTCGATGTCATTCTTTTGAACAAACTGGATAGCCCTTCATCCCAGCATGACACAGGCCCAATATCAGTACCCTGGGCCTTCTGGTTCTTGAGAAGAAGTCGTTTAAAGAGTTTAGCCTATGTGACCCTCGTGACCTTGAATGAAGGTCAAGGTCATTTATTTGAACAAACTTGGTAGCCCTTCATCCCAGCATGCCAGAGGCCTAATATCAGGTCTCTACGCCTCTTAGTTATTCACAAGAAGTTGTTTAAAGGATTTTAGTCTATTTGACCCCTGTGACCTTGAATGAAGGTCAAGGCCATTTATTTGAACAAACTTGGTAGATCTTCATCCTAGCATCCTACAGACCAAATATCAGTACCCTGGGCCTTCTGGTTCTTGAGAAGAAGTTGTTTAAAGATTCTAGCCTTTTTGACCCCTGTGACCTTGAATGAAGGTCTTGGTCATTCATTTTAACAAACTTGGTAGCCCTCCAACCCAGCAACCAGGCCAAATATGAGTACCCTGGGCTTTCCGGTTATTGAGAAGAAGTCGTTTGAATGAAAAGTTTACGCACGGCGGACGGTGCATGAGAATGAATATATAATATAATAGCACTATAATAAATATTTAATGTTGTAAACAGTAACATTTCAAACAAACAATTTTGCAGCACAACACTTATTCGACTGAAATCCATGGAAATGGTTCCATCTGCGCAAAATTGCATTTTTCCGTAGTTTATATTTTGGTTGCCATGGTAATATTTTTAAGCCAAAAATCAATGATTTGATACCAATTTTGGCCATGTTCTCTGTTGAAATTAATATGAAAGTTAAAATATTACTAAGCCTGTTACATGCATCATAATTGTTCATAACAATCTGAATGGCATGTGCGCCTTAGCACTCGTGATGATTTTAGTCGATTTAAATGTTTGAATGGATCACTTCGTCCGTCGTCTCTTTGGTTTCTTTGGAAACACTTATCTTTTCAAGCTAATATTTGCAGTAGAGTAGCAAGTCTGTGGTTGTGAGCTGTTATGTGCGAAATGTAATGCGATATATCATGATGCTTTAGCCCATTGCTTACTTGATCGTTAACATCAAGATCTATTTGATCTACGTGATGAATTCTTGACAAATATTGTCAACAATTATCCAGTTGAGTTATACGTAAAATTAGACAATTTAGATAGACACGAACTTATTTGTGTCCTATTAGGGTACATCCCTGATTATATACAGGAACTATTACCGGATGATGGGTATTCTAAAAGATTTGCTAACGTTTGTTGTTGCTTTTCTGTGAAAGCTGCTGAAATAGGGTTTCAGTAAATTTGTGTACATTTATATCATGATGTCTTTGAAGATGTCAATTTGTATTTAATCATTTTTCCTTATTGATGTATTGAATTTTTTCCCTCTCTCTATATATATATATTGTTTCCTCTCAATTTTGTTATAATATTGTCCTGATTTAGAACGTCAAATATGTGTTATTTATGTAATCGCTTCCATTTTTCTTTGTCTTAAAGTTTTGCATTAACTCTTCATTTATGGAAGAATTAAGTCAAAGACGTAGTCTCCCGAAAATCACGAATAATGCCTTCTTCGCTGTCTTTCTCTGCGGCAGACTTTCGGTGCATTTTGGATTGTGTATGTTTATTTAAATTTTACGTAATTCATGCTACTGATCGATTATTGTAATCAAATGTATGAATGTTACTGCAAAAGAAAGTTCTTATAACGCTATGAAGTTTTTCTTTGTGTTGGTTGCATTTATTAACTAAATCTGACTATATATAGACACCATAAGGTACTCTAATCATGACAAGAAGACTCTTCACGAAAAACGTAGTTCAACCGATCTGTTTGGGGCGAAAAATGCAAATTTCCGGAAAGAGCCTCAAAGTCCACATTTTAAATATTTTTTTCGTAAATAGTCTTCTTGTCATGTTCAGAGTACCTTATAGTGTATCTAAGAGCACGTGTATCAATTAAAATGTCTTCTTATATGCTATATTTGTGATCCGCCATTTAAAGCAGCCATTTGCATTTACAACAATAGGCTCCTGCGCTATTCGCTGGTCCGATTTTGCCAAACAAACTGTTGTAGTACCTTTTTTTGTTTGTTTGTTTGATTAATTAACGTCCTATTAACAGCTATGGTCATGTAAGGACGGCCTCCCATGTATGCGGTGTGTTGCGTGTATGTTGTGCGAGGTGCGTGTTTCGGGAGACTGCGGTATATTCATGTTGTGTCTTCTTGTATAGTGGAACTTTTGCCCTTTTTATAGTGCTATATCACTGGAGCATGCCGCCGAAGACACCAAGCAACACACCCCACCCGGTCACATTATACTGACAACGGGCGAACCAGTCGTCCCACTCCCTTTTTGCTGAGCGCTAAGCAGGAGCAGAAACTACCACTTTTATAGACTTTGGTGTGTCTCGGCCAGGGGACAGAACCCAGAGCCTTCCTCACAGGGGCGAACGCTCAACTCAAGGCCAAAAGTGAGGCGGTGCCAAGGGAGGCATTAGGAAGGATAAAGTCAGTTAGGAAGAAGAGAAAAGATAAGATCCTAAATTTAGTCGCCTTTTACGATCATGCAATAGGAGCAGCAGGTACAATTCTAACGCCCTACCTGCAGCCGGCATAGTCACTACTGAACACGATAGCATGCTTATTTGGTGCCATCAATGCAATTCACACGAGTTCTATGTCTTCTCCAGAAATATACATTTTTCTCTTATTTTACTGAAATTTACAAGCAGCTTCACAAATTACATATCCACAGTACGACTGACAGTTAGCCAGGGTACATACCAACAATTAATGACGTTAGTTTTTTTTTCAATTGCAGCACAGTAATGAGTTATAGACTTGCAAGATATCGCTGGTTAAAGCCTTAACATTTGTTTGTTTGTTTGTTTGAGTTTTACGGCCCATCGACAACTAAGGTCATAACATGAACCTTAATAAATCAAACAAACAAACCATGTAAATGTAATGTGAGCCTGAGAGTATTATTGATTTGTTTGTATTATTTTTTAACATTAATATAAACAGCCAGGGTCATGTAAGGACGACCTCCCATGTATACAATGTGTAGCGTGTGTGAAGTGCGAGGTGTGTTTTTTGGGATACTGCGGTATGTTCGTGTTGTGTCTTCTTGCTGAGCAGAATTACCACAATTGAATACTGGTGTTTCTCGGCAGGGGGACTGAACCTAGAGCCTTCCTCACATTATTGACACTAAGTCAGTGAAAACTGAAAATATAACAAGGATCTGTATATTAATCAGATTGAATGTTAAAAGTGCTTCAAATTTAACTAGTCCTATGTTGTGTCAATGATTCATATGTCCATGACCCTGGCTGTTAATAGGACGTTAAAATAATCAAACAAATGTCCATGATTCATACTACATATTATATCATTTGTCATCAATATGATTAAATCAATGGAGTATCTGATCATGTTCGGATGGACTTTTTACCACGTGTTCTTCAAATCAAGTACATTTCCTACAAATTGCTATGCCATTTCGACCCAGTTTACATATACATTTAGCTTTGTGGTGTTCTTTGGGCGAGATAACCCATAATTACACTAAAATTGTTCGCACAGCTATTCAACATATCTCGTCCACAGTAAAGATTCAGGAAATAGCAATTTGTTTGGCTATACGCTAAGGTCACCAGAACGTGACCCTTATGGGGATGTTGTTAGATCTTTTTATCAGATTGTACATGACCCTGGCTGTTAATAAGACATTAAAATAATCAAACAAGGAAATAAAATACCCTGTTACATTCAAAACATGTCAACAAAACTGTGAAATTTGTACCATTTTTCGCATATGCCAAATACCATTATACTTGGCCATGGTGGACTCTAGATCTGTAACAAAGCTCTGTATTAATTTGTGCTCTGAAAGTGTCTCATCCAACAGGTGTTCTTAAAGCTATCCATGAGGAGGATATCAGTGCAGTATGTATCTGGATGCCAGTGTCAGAGGATCTGTGTTTTATCTCAAAACATGTCAACAAAATTAAGAAAGATTAGAGACCAATATGTACTATACCTATATAGTAGGTATCATGTAATATACAGTATCATAATATTTAAACCAAGTCACAATCCAGACTCGGTTATGATCACTCTGAGGGAAATTTTGTTTTATACGTCCATTTATCTTGATTTTATAACTCTTTATACAATTTATATACATATTGTATGTTCAATCAACAAACCTTGCTTTGGTGTACAAATTTGACACAGTTACGGCAGTCTTATTTATGAATTTAAGGCATTTTCTTTATATTGTTTACTGTTTTTGTGCATATGTATTCAAACTGTGTATTTCAGTAAAATGATATATATATAACAATGTATAGGTATATGTATAGTTTTAATTTTGAAAACTATACGTATATTTTATTGAAAATGGAGCCCCAAGTTACGGCTCCTATTGCATGCAGATGATTTAGTGTTGATCTCAGTTGATATACAGTGCCTTTTAGATAATTAAGGTCATACTTACAGAGAAATGGAAAATGACCGTGAATGAAAATAAAACAACTTTCGGAAGGGTGCCGTCATGCATAGATTATAGTCAATTTTGTTTGTTTGTTTGATTAACTAACGTCCTATTAACAGCTATGGTTATGTAAGGACGGCCTACCATGTATGCGGTGTGTTGCGTGTATGTTGTGCTGGGTGCATGTTTTGGGAGACTGCGGTATATTCATGTTGTGTCTTCTTGTATAGTAGCACTGTTGCCCTTTTTATAGTGCTATATCACTGAAACATGCCGCCAAAGACACCAAGCAATGAAGACAAATTCCTAAATACTACTTGGATGTTTATATTACATCATCATATATCCATGTTTCCAATTATCCTTGAGAAAAAGATCATACTCAAGGATAATTGGAAACATGGATAAATGATGATGCAATATAAACATCCAAGTAGTATTTAGGAATTTGTCTTCATTCTAGTAACAAATTTAAGTCTGTAGTCAAAGCACTTAGCAGAACAAGATCGATAAGCTATTTTTGCCCTTCGTTTCAAATGTAACAAATTGAATTTGAATGTAAAATTTATGTTTGTTTGTTTGTTTGAGTTTTACAGCCCATCGACAACTAAGGTCATTTAGGGCCAAACTACAAGTCGGGCATCAATACTGACACTTACACTGGAAGTATTCTTTGCTGTGCGTGTGAAATAGGGTACAGTTAAAATTTTGTAATTTAAACTGAGTGCTAAAAAATTTATGTGTAGTTTGTAAATAATGCTATGGTTTAAATCGATAATAACCAGTGTCAGTCAAAATGGTATTATCTTATATTTTATCTTTGTCTTGATCTCTGATTGATTATTATCAGATCGACATGAAGTGTATTTGTATCATTCCTGTGAATGTACGAATGCGCATCGTCAATCTGATTAAAATACAGATCCTTATAATCACTCCGTCTTTAAGTTTAAGCTGACATTATAAAAAGATGCTCCACCACTGGCGAATGGTGTTTTGTCGCTATCAAACACAAGAACAGACGAGTTAGTATTTTTCTGTAGTTACAAATGTTACCAACACTGACAATTTTTAACTTCTCATTTTACATCATGATAAAAATATTAAAAAATATCAAATTTGTGTTTATTAGACATATATATATATATATACGATTAAACACCGATTATTGTTCGAATGATGAGTATCATATATGCTTTGTCGGCGGTTGAATTTCAATAAATGATAGTAAAGAATTTAATCTTGATTGTTGTTTTCTCTTTCTTTGTAGTTATTAAAATATTTATAAAGTGTAGAAATAGTAATTTTGAGATATCGCATCCAAAACTTGTTCATACTTTTCTTTGAAAGATAGAAATTTCACAGAAATGACACAGAATGTTATACATTGTATCTAAAAAAATCAAAGTCCAGTAAAGGCACCAAAAAGTTATACTAATATTTTGCAGTTTCTTAAATGAGTTGTAGGAAATATCTAAGTCCAGAAATGGCACAAAAAAGTTATACTGATAATTTAAAAGTTTTTTGGTAAGGGTGCTGATGAACCATCAGCCTAGAGTTTCAGAATTTTGTAAAAAGCCATTTCTGGTGTTCTCGGCCTTTCTGGAAGACCTTGATGTTACTGCTGAGACACCAGTGAAATCAGATATTCTGTGCCACCTTTACGAAATATGCAATCAGCACCAAACAAGCCAGGAGTACTTGTTAACAACAATGATACTGTTCCAAGACATTCCCATATATATAGATGCACAAGCCCATATATGCTACAAACTAACAGTAGAGGTGAGGAAGTTCTTACTCCAGGAGTAAGTTGACCTGAAAAAACCAACAAGAAAAGCCAAATTGTGTTTTACTCGACGACCCACTCTACTTTAATCAAAACTCGGGTATTGTGCCGGGTGCCTGACGCTACCACAGAAGGCATCTACCAAGGGCTGCGGGCTGGGAATACGTAATTATATAACTCGCAGTATATTCGTGATGTGTTTTTTTTTGTATAGTGGAAATCTTGCCCTTTTTATAGCGCTATACCACTGAAGCATGCCGCCGAAGACACTAAGCAACACAACCCACCCACTTTGAAAGTGGGAAAACTGAGGAATTGTGAAAATATATAGCTGCAAATACAGACAACCTAAAACTTAGCTCCACATATACGGAAATAAATCCCGATATGAGCTGCTGTATTTGGGAAATTCCAAAGGAAAATGAATTTCTTAAAGTGAATCAAAACGTGGGAAAATTTGGATGCCTGTCTATAGTGAATCTTGAAATGTTAGAAAAATCTTCTTAGACAAAATCTTCAGCGTTATGATCATTGAATTGTAATAATTTAAGTGTGTGTCATCTGGATCAAAGTATTCCTGCATCCTCTTCTTCATTAGTTATTAGTGTTATGGAATTAATCATGTGGCCATGTGAAGGTATAATATTACCGTAGTGTAATATTCCTAGGTTTACATTAACAAGTATTGTAATGATGTAATCTAAGATTGCCTGAACTAGATATTCTACTTTTATAGTGGATTTGTGCACGTGTATTACAGTATATAAACAATATAAAGCATCTGTGTGGTATTTTCTGGCACATCTTTTTTACCTGAAAGTGTAGGAGGTTATTACCATGTTCCTTTTCTCTATAAAAGGTCATTTTATTGAAAAATATAAAAAAAAAGTCTCCTGACCGTCGTGTGTATATATATGTAAAGTTAAACATTGTAAACACCTTTTTCATTTTCTGGAAAAAAGATACATTTGTATATATATATGCAGAGAGCACTATATGAAAGTTTTCATCTTTTGAAAAATTGTCTTCATTTTGAAAAGCTTACGATGAATAATGATTATATCATCAAATTAATCAAGCCTCTTTTCTTATCTAGCTAAATATAAATTGTATGATTTATTTAGCATTTAGTTTGTAAAAGACTAGTCACTTGAATTGTTTCCTTGCTTTAATTCATTTATAGTAAAAACTAGACAAGACAAGCAGTTTTTATTTTTTTTTTATTTTATTAAAGATATTTTACTGTACATCAAGTCTGTAAACATACCTATTTTAGTGAAAGTTTTATTTTAGCGCTTTTCACACTGTCTTGGGCGTTTATTTTTGTAAAAGAGTATTTGTTTCATTGAAATGCTGAATTGCGCTAACTTTGATCTGCGCAAATAAATCAGAATTCAGTTTTTGGCATTTGCGCTAAAAGTGGACTTTTAAAATAAGTATGTTTACAGTATCTTAATTGATCATAACTTCAGATCATTCTACATAATGTGTTGAATTTAAAATTACATGCATCTCATCATGATATAGTAATGCCCATTTAACTGCAGTTGCTGAGAAATTAGTAATGCTCATTACAATAATTTCATTTCTAAATATTTTTTCTTCTACTTCAAAGTAATGGCCATTACATATTAATGTTATGACCATATATAAGTGAATTTTTTTGTAATGGCCTATTACTTTTGTACACCTTTCTTTAATGGCCATTACACTTATTTTGATGGAAAGTAATGGCCATTACAAAATACATTCAACAAAGTAATGACCTTTTAAAGGTCATTACACATAAATGTAAGGTCATGAAAAATAATTCAGCTCAAAACTAATGGCCATTGAAATGCCATTATTTGGTATTGATTTAATGGCCATTACATTGAAAACAATTTATTTACTTTGTAATGGGAATCGTACAATCCTGAAATATATTAATGGGGAAAGTAATTAAGCCATTATTTCAGAGGCCATTAAAGGTGTACAAAAGTAATGGCAAAGTAAGTGATGGGTTTGTAATGGGCAATATGACAGTAGTGTGAGGTTACATACTTATATTTTTGTTGGAAGTTATCTACTTACAATACATTTTTATTCAATCCTTATCAGTGTCGATGAGAGATAAGATTTGTTAGTTAATAAACTTCCAGCATAACGCATCACACTCATAATTATACACTTCGGTCGGTAACGAATTAGTGATTCTCAGACTTCAATTTTCTACATTGACATTATTGTCGGTGCCTGACTAGGTACATGTGTTAATTGATTTCTGATTGTTTACAAACATCTAGTATTATTGTGTATTAATTATTGGTGTTGATTTATTATTATACTTGCTAATTTATATTATATTAAATTTCAAATTAAACCTTTGGTAATAAATGAAATAATCGGTCACAATTATACATTACATCCAATTGTTGTATAACTGTACACACACAAGTATGAGTGTACCAATTGAGATTTCACTATTTTCTTGGTGTTGATATTGGTAACACAGTATTCTCCCTTGGTACCATTATTCATTATTAATTAGTCATGGCACCGGTCTAAAGAAGACCCCCTTGGTAACGAAGGGGAACACCAGACATAAGTCAAGCGATGCTGGTGCAACGAGGGATAGGAAGCCCCGGGACGACCCGCTCCCTTCGGACTCGAGGGATCTCGGAAAAGGTCTCGCAGCCCCGAGCAGCCTGAAATCCCCAAGCTAGGGTAATCTGGGGGTCGAAGAATAAAAAAAATACGCCATCAGGGATTGCGGAATGGTTACCTCCTTCCGGAAACTGCACCTGGTGGAGGTGCATGTGCCCACCATCTTCCGGGAGGGGATTTTCACGATCGAGACCTGGCCAACACCTGGCGGAATTGTCTGGAGTTGATGGCCAAGAGTATACTGGGACCGAAGGCGACCCTCCAAGATCTAGTCCAGCACATCAACCAGTATCGGCTGATGGCCCAAGGCTTGCAGATCACCCCGTGGCAGAACAACCTTATGAAGGAGATGTGCAGGGTTATGGGTTGGCCAATACCCCATAACTTCTCCCTGGATCCTATGAATAGCCCGGCGGGATTGTTGCATTGGAGGAGCTTGACGATCCTCGTGTCCGCCATTCCTGAACCAACTATTGCAGAGCTACGGGAGATGTTTGCTCTGACCATTCCTCAACTCATGGTTCCAGTCCCCAGACACGGGGAGACATGTCCACCCCCTACGAGGTGCTCATGGTAGAGGGAGAGGAGATTCAAGTTCCCGATGAACCAGAACCTACATGTTTCCCCCCAGCCTTTGACTGCCACTTCCATTTGGATAGGACCGGCAACCGGTTGGGTTTAGGAGACACCGCGTCGGCGCGCGACGTGTAGGCAGCGTCACCCCTTGTCGAGGAGCAGAGGAGGGTTAGGATAACTAATGGTCCCTAATGGCATATCGGTCAACACCAATTGAAGCTACAGGAGTGAGTCCTGCAGACCTCTTACTTGGAAGGAAAATCCGTACGTGTGTTCCAATATTACCGAAATCTCTCAACGCCAGAATGGCCTGACAGCGATGAAATACATCGTAAAGATTCAACCTACAAGGAATACGCCCGAATGTATTACGACAAAGGTCATGGAGCTTCATCATTAAGAGAACTTCAATCTGGAGATTCTGTAAGAATCAAAACTGATAAAGACAAAGTTTGGTCGAGTACAGGAACTGTTCAGTGTAATCTAGGAGATAGGTCTTACCTAGTGAACACCCGTCAAGGGAACACATTCAGGAGAAATCGCCGATTTCTATAACGGGTTGACAAAAACACTACTTTGGATAATTTTGAGCATCACAATGTTTGTGTTCCGATGAGTTCCCCGATGATTTCCAGTCGTGATGAACCGTCACAACCTATGAATGAACAACAGGACAGCCCGTTGACCAAAAATGACAATACCAACAAACCTGATGTCGTAACCACCCAAAGTGGTAGAGTCTGTCATAAGCCAAGGAGGTTTGATGACTATGTAACTGTTTAAATGACTTTGTGTAAAAACTGTGCTATTGATAGCGTTCGAAATTAACGCCTGTCCGTCTGCCCGTGACCGACAATTTTAGAGTCGGGCAGACAATTTTTACCGTGTAGCTGGTCCTTTGACAGGCAACTTTTGGTCCAGATAGAAGATATATATACAAACAAAAATGGCTGTAGAATTGTAGAAAGGTCGAAGATCAAACTGTACAAAACTTCATTATAGAATATTTTCCGCTGCGCAGTGAGTTTACTAAAACATTCAAGATGTTCTTTAATAATGAAAATTCAATACACACGAATTAGACTAAAATGTCCATCAAGGGATTATACTATTTCAAGAAATGCTTCTTAAAAGATTGATTTGTTTATATGTCTTAGCAAGAAAATAAATTCATTATTATTTTGAATTACACGACAATTAATGTGCCGATGGTGTGATTCCAGTATTTCAGATCAAGCTGGGTTGCATAATGGTATGACGCCACTCACAATTATCATTTCTAAATGCAGGTAACTTTAAATCGAAAAATTACCGTATTAAGAACGCTTTAAAATCATTAGAATACATGGTAAAACGCATCTCAGCCATTCTAAATTGTGATATTTGTTCTCAGGGGAGACCTTCATTTGGACCCCCCAAACAAGAAAATCTTGCGCCTTCTGCACACGCATATTCATCAAAATACATCATAAAACTCAATTCAGCCATTCTAAATCGTAATTTTTTTTCCCGGGGGAGACCCTCAGACCTCCCAAACAACAAAATCTTGCGCCTTTGGCGCTCGCAAAGTCAACAAATCGTAAAACTCATCTCAGCCATTCTTAATCTTAATTTTTTTCCCGGGGGACTTCCCCCCCCCCCCATTACGTTCCCCATTACGTTTCATCTTCCTATGCCACTGACCACAGGGGCCCGTAACTACTGTTTATATTATATATTATAATATATATTTTCAGTCACTGGGTATGTAATAGGGGCCCGTAACTACTGTTTATATTATATATTATAATATATATTTTCAGTCACTGTAATAGGGGCCCGTATCTACTGTTTATTTTATATATTATTATATATATTTTCAGTCACTGGGTATGTAATAGGGGCCCGTATCTACTGTTTATATTATATATTATAATATATATTTTCAGTCACTGATGTTTACATTAACATCTATCATCCTTACTCAATTATGCTTTGTTTAATCATTAAACATTTTACATTCAGCTACCTATTATGGCTTTGTGTTTTACATTAACATTATATCAGACCGAATAATATAAAGATGCATGGACTTATGTTATCAGAGATACCAACTACATCACTCCGAAATATGGCTTTGTTTTACATTTTACATCTACATCATACCAAAGTATGGGCTTTGTTTAACATTAAACATGATCATCCGCAACTGAAAACATATGCATATTGGCTTTTGTTCGCGACAGTTAAACGTATCTACAGTCAGATCTACCAAATATGGCTTGGTTTTACTTAATTACATCACTACCTAAATATGGCTTTCTTAAATCTACTATGTACATACTAGCAAATTTGGCTTTGTTTTATTTACATCTGCATCAATACAATTATGCTTTGTTTACTAACATTTCTACATCACTACCAATTATGGCTTTGTTTACTTAACATCTGCATCAATAACTAAATTGATGGCTTTGTTTACATTAAATGCTACAATCAGCTAGCAAAGTATGGCTTTGGTTTATTAAGCATTACATAACACCAAATATGGCTTTTTACATTAACATCTACATCACTACAAAATATGGCTTTGTTTACATTAACATCTACATCAACTTCCAATATGGGCTTTGTTTATATTATATCTACATCACCTAAAACGAAATATGGCTTTGTTCACATTAACATCTACATGTAATCACTTAATCAATATGGCTTTGTTTACTTCTTTAACATCTACATCACTACCAAATATGGCTTTGTCACATTAACGATTATCACTACCGAATTAATGGCTTTGTTCACATTAACATCTCATCACTACAAATATTGGCTTTGTTTACTTTAACATCTACATCAACTATCAATAGGTCTATTGGGTTCACATTAACATCTACATGGTACATCATAACAATTATGGCTTTCGTTTACATTAAACATCTACATCATAACCATAAATATGGCTTTGTTCCATTAAATCTACATCATACCAATAATGGTTATGTTTACATTAACATCACATCAATATCCAAATATGGGCTTTTGTATACAGTTAACATCTATCATCACAACCAGATTGGCTTTGTTCACATTAACATCTACATGCATACCTAATTGGCTTTGTTTAACATTAACATCTACAATCACTACAAATATGGCTTTGTTCACATTAAAATCTACATCACTACCAATATGGCTTAGTTTAATTAACATCTACATCACTCAAATATGCTTTTTGTTAACAATCTACATATACATCACTACAAATATGGCTTTGTTTATTTACATCTGCATCATTTCAATTATGGCTTTGTTTACTAAATCTACATCACTCACAATTATGGATTTGTTTACTTTAACATTCTGCAATCACTACATTATGGCTTTGTTTACATTAACATTACATACACACCCAAATATGGCTTTGTTTACATTAACATCTACATTATACAAATATAACTTTGTTCACATTAGCATCTACAATCAACTACAATATGGCTTGTTTACATTAACATCTAACATTCACTACCAAAATATGGCTTTGTTACATTAACATTACAGCTCTACCAATTGATGGCTTTGTTACCATTTAACATCTAATCACTACAATTATGGCTTTGTTTACATTAACTCTACATCACTACAAATATGGCTTTGTTCACATTAACATCTACATCAAACTAACAAATATGGCTTTGTTCACATTAACATCTAACCATCCACTACCAATATGGCTTTGTTTCATTAACATCTGAGCATCAATACCAAATATAGCTTTGTTTACATTAACATCTACATCACTACAAATATGGCTTTGTTCACATTAACATCTACATCACTAACCAAATATGGCTTTGTTTACATTACATCTACATCATGAAAAAATATGGCTTTGTTCACATTAAATCTACATCACTACCAAATATGGCTTTGTTTTACATATAACATCTAACATCACTACGCAAATATGGTTTGTTACATTACATGTACATACTACGCAAATATGGCTTTATGTTTAAACTTTAACATGCTGCATGCAGCTACCCAATTATGGCTTTGTTTTACTAAACATCTACAATCACTACCATTATGGCATTTGTTTACTTTAATATCTGCAAATCACTCAATTATGGCTTTGTTTACATTTTAACCTCTACATCACTACCAATATGGCTTTGTTTTACATTTAAACTCTTACTAAATGAAATATAACTTGTTCACATTAGTCTACATACTACCAAATATCGGCTTTGTTTACATTACATTACATACTACCAATGAGCTTGTTACTTTAACATCTAACCATCTCTGAACCAATTATAGGGCTTTTGTTTACATTACATCTACATCACTAACAAATTAATGAAGGGCTTTATGTTATCATTACATCTACATCACTACAAATATAGGCTTTTGTTCACATTAAACATCTACATCACATACCAAATATAGCATTGGTTTAATTAACATCTAACATCAATACCAAATATAGGCTTTTGTATTAAATTTAACATCTACAATCACTACAGAAATATGGCTTTTGTTTCACATTAACATCTACATCACTACCAAAATATGGTTTAGTTTTAGCAATATAAAGCAATCTTACAATCACTACCATAATATGGTATTTGTATAAAAATCTACCTGTGCATCACTAAACCAAAATATGGGATTTGTTTACTTTTAACAAAAATCTGCATACATAAACAAAAAATTAGGTGGACTTTTGCGTAAGACTAAACATCTTAAATCATCAACATAACAAATTATGTATTGTTTACTTAAAACATTGCATAAAACTACCATTATGGCTTTGGTTTAACAATTAAACATCTACATCACATACCGAAATATATTTGTTTACATTAACCATCTAACATCATTACCAAAGGGGGTACTGGCTTTTGGGTTACATTAAACTCTACATCAACTACAAAATATGGCTTTAGTTTACATTAACATTTAAGCATCGACTAACCAAATATGCTTTGATCACTATTAACAATCTACATGTACATACTAACAATTAATGGCTTTGTTTACATTAAACATCTAACAGTACATCTATACCAAGATAATGAGCTTTGTTCACATTAAACATCTACAATCAACTACCAAAAAATATGGCTTTTTGTTTACATTAACATCTATCAATACCAAATTTATGGCTTTGTATTACAATTAGACATCTACAATCACGTACCAATTAATGGGCCTTTGTTCACATTAACATCTACACCTCACTACCACGACTGGCTTTGTTTTACATTAACATCTACATACAACGCCAAATATGAGCTTTGTTCACATTAAACATCTACGAAAAAGTCAAATATGAGGACTTGTTTACATTACATCTACATCACTAACTAAGTCAAAAATAGGCATTGTTAACCTCTACAATGTACATCAACATAAAACCAAATTGGGCCTTTGGTTATACTTTAACAGTATGGCATCACTAAATTATGGGGCTTTGTTATACTACATCTAACATACTACCAATTATTGCTTTGGGTTTGACGTTTAACATGTGCATCACTACCAATTAGGCTTTGTTACATTAAAAAATCTACATCGAATACCAAATTGGCTTTGTTATTACATTAACAGTCTACATCACTACAATATAATGGCTTTTTGTTTAAACATTAACATCACATCACTACCAAAAATATGGCTTTGTTTTACATTACTCTTACATCACTACCAAATAGGCTTTGTTTAATTAAGTATCTACATTGTACAATACGTATCCAATTATGGCTTTGTTTACTTTAAATCTACATCACTACCAATTATGCTTGTTCACATTAACATCTTACATACTGAGCGAAATATGGCATTTTGTTTCACATTAACATTAATGTACATCCACGAATAACCAATTATGGGTTTGAGTTTACTTTAACATCTAATCACTACAAATATGCTTTGGTTACATTAATCTATCTACATACAACTACCTAAACGAGGCTTTGGTTAATTAACATCTACATCACTACCAAATATGGCTTTTTGTTCACATTAACATACTATACTAAACCATTTATGGCTATGTTCACAATTAACATCTACAACCACTACCAATATGGCTTTGTTTCACATTTAACTTACATGTACATCACTAACACACATTAATGGCTTTGTTACTTTTAACTACTACATAGCTACGAAATATGGCTTTGTTAATTAACATCTACATCCTAACAAATATGGCTTTGTACATTAACATCTGACACTACTTCCAATTGGCTTTGATTACATTAACATCTAACATCACTGAGAGGGGGAAAGGGAAGCAATATGGCTTTGGTTAACATTAAACATCTAACTTCATACATATGGGTTTGTTACATGTAATATTACATGTACATCAAACTCTAAACAAATTTTGGCAATTGTTTTACTTTAACATCTAACAATCATACCACATATGGCTTTGTATTACTTCTAACATCTAACCTCGACTAACTCATTATGGGCTTATGTTACTTTAACATCTTCATCACTACCAACGAGCTTTGTTCACATATAAATTAATCACTACAACTTGGCTTGATGTTTAGCTTTAACATCTCATCACTACAAACGGGCTTGTTTTAGATTAACATACTAATACACCATTAGCTTTGGTTCACATCAACATCTACATCAGAACTAACAATTATGACTTGTTCAACATTAAACATTCATCACTAACAAATTATGGCTTTGTTCACATTAACATCTACATCCACTACAATTATGTTTGTTTACATTAAACAATTCATCAAACGAATAAAGTTCACATTAACATATAATCACTAAACCAATAGGCATTGAGATTTACATTACATCTAAATCATAAAATATGGGCTTTGTTTACAATTTACATCGTAAGCATCAAGACGAAATATGGACTTTTGTTCACATTACAGTCTAACATCGACTACAATAAATGGCTTTGTTTACATATACCATGCTACATCACTACCTATATGAGCTTGTTTAACATCTAGCATGTCATCACTGACAAATATAGGCTTTGTTTACTTTAAATCTGCATCACTACCACAATAAGCTTTGATTTGACTTTGAACATCTAAAATATCTAAACAATTATGGGGCTTTTGATTTACATTAAACATACTATCACAAAACAAAAATAAGTTTGTTTTACATTAACATCTACAACATACCAATTATGGCTTTGTTAACATAACATACACATCACTACCGATTTGGCTTGTTTACATTAACATCTACATCACTACAAAATATGAGCTTTTGTTCACATGAATACTACAGTGGCACTACCAATATGGCATATGTTTACTATTAAACATCTACATCATACCAAATATGGTGATTACGATTAAATCTACAATCACTACCATTAATGGCATTGTTTACTTAACCTGGCAACACTAGCAATTAAGGCTTTTGTATTACATTAACAATCTACATCACTACAAAATATGGCTTTGTTTAATTAACATCTAATTCATAGGACCAAATATGGCCTTTGGGTTACTATTAACATCTTACATCACTAACCAAAATATGGCTTTTGTTACATTAACATTACAATCAGTACCGATAATATGAGCTTTGTTTCACAAAAAAGTACGAAGAGGAAATTACATCTTGTACATCACTCCATATTGGCTTTGTTTTACATTAAACATATCATCACTACCTATATGGCTTTATGTTCCATTAAACATCTACAATCACTAAAAGCAAAATATGGGCATTTTGTTTACATTAACATCTACATCTACCGAAAGAAATAAATGGCTTTGTTTTACATTAACAATCTACATAAACTACAAAAAATAATGGCTTTGTTCACATTAACATCTACATCACTAGCCAAAATAGGTTTGTTTAACATTAACATGTACATCAACTCCAAGAATATGGCTTTGTTTCACATTAACAATCTAGCATCACTAAGAAGATAGTGGCTTTGTTTAGCATTAGAACATCTTACATCATACAAATATGGCTTTGTTATACATCTAACATGTACATCATACCAAAATATGGCTTTGTTTGACCTTATTAACATCTGCATCACTACATTATGCTTTGTTACTAACATCTACATCACTACATTATGAGCGCTTGTTTACGTTTAGCATCTGCATCATACAATTATGGCTTTTGTTTAACAATTAACTCTAATCACTACCAATATAGGCTTTTGAGTTTATTAAATCTAAAACTACAGTATGCTTTGTTTACATTAACAATCTACATAACTAACGCGAAAATATGGCTTTGTTTTACATTAACATACTACATCACTACCCAATATGGCTTTAGTTTATATTAATATCATTCAGTGATACAAAATCAACTAAATCAAAAATTATGCTTTGTTTAAACTTAACTCTAAATAATCTAAAAACCATATAGGGTTTGTTCAGCATAACATTTACTGCATACGAAATGTATGGCTTGTGGTTCACATAACATCTAAATGTATCTCACTGAACCACATTATGGCTTTTATTACTTTAATCTACTCGACTCCAAATATGGTTTGAGGTTACATTAACATCTACAGCCAAAACGAGGCATTTGGATGTACATTAACATTACCATCACTTACCAAATAATGGCTTATGGTTCACAGATTAAATCTAACACTACCACAATTATGGCTTTGTTCACATTAAACTCTAACCAACCAACTAACAAAATATGGCTTTTTCAGCATTAACATGTTACATGTACCGTCAACTAAATTATGGCTTGATGTTTACTTTAGACATCTACATCCTACCAATATGAGGCTTTGTTCACAATAACATCTACATCACTACAAATATGGCTTTATGTTTCACATTAACACTGCATCACTTCAAAATAATGGCTTTGACTTACATTAACATTACACTACTAACCAAAAATATGGTTATGGTTTCATATTAACATATACTCACTACCAAATATGGCTTTGTATTACAATTATATCTAACATGTACAATCACTAGACCAATATGTTGGGATTGTTACTTTAACATACTACATCACTACCGGATTAATGGATTTGGTTATATTTTTAACATCTACCATGACAATCATTAGGGCTTTTGTTTACTTTATAAAACATCTTCATCACTACAAACGAGGCTTTTGAGTCACATTATAACAATCTACACTACCAAGATTTATGGGCTTTGTTTACTTTAACATCTGCATCACTACCAACGAGGACTCTGTTTACATTAAAATCATACATCACTAGACAATATATGGCTTATGTCCATCAAAACATCTACATCAACTAACAAAATTATGGCTTTTGTCACATTAAACATCTACAATCACATACATTTAAAGCTTTTGTTAAACATTAAACATACTACATCATACCAAATATGGTTTGTGTTACTTATAACATCTACATCACTACAAAATAGGCTTGTACCACATTAACACCATACAATCACTACCAAATAATGGTTTGTATCACATAACATGCTAAATATCACCTAACCAATTATGGCTTTTGTATCACATTAACATCTGATAATAAAAATATGGTTTGGTTACCATTAAAACATCTAATACTACCAATTTGATTGTTTCACAATTAGACCATCTACAGCACTACAATTATGAGACTTTGTCACATTTACATCTAGACGATCACTACAAATATGGTTTTTGGTTCACATTACATCTGATCACTACCAATTAAATGGTTTGGTTCAGCATATAACATCTACATCACTACCAAAAATATGGCTTTGGTTTACTTTAGAAACATCTACATCCCTACCAATTATGGGCTTTGGTTACATTAAATCTTACATTAATACCAAAAAATATACTTTGTTCACATTGGCATCTACATCACTACCAAATATGGTTTGTTTACATTAAACATACTACATACTAACAATATGGCTTTTGTCTGACATTACATCTACATCTCTACCATTATGGCTTGTTTACATTAACTACATCACTACCGAATTATGGCTTTGTTTACATTAACATCTACATCACTACCAAATATGGCTTTGTTCAACATTAACTCTACATCATACAAAATTTGGCTTTGTTCCATTACATCTACATCACACAATTATGGCTTATGTTTACATTACCATCTAGATAATAACCAAATATAGCTTTGTTACAGTTAACATTACATCACAACCAAATATGGCTTTGTTCACATAACATCTAGCATACAAAATATGGCTTTGTTTACATAACATGGTACATAACTACAAATATGGCTTTGGTGTCACATTAAAATCTAACATCACTAACCAATATGAGACTTTGTTTTACATTAAACATCTACATACGTAACCAATATCTGGAGCTATTGATTAAACATCTACATGTTACATCACTACCAAGAATTGCATTGGTTCTTTAACGATCGCTGCATATACTATTATGGCTTTGTTACTTTTAAATCTAAATAAAACTAATCAAATTATGGGCTTTGTTTACTTTTAACATCTGCATAACTACAATTATGGCTTGGATTTACATCTAAATCTACATTCTACCAAAAATATGGCTTTGTATTACATTAACATTACAATATACCAAAATATAACTTTGTTAACATTAGCAGTCTACATCACTTTACCAAATATGGCTTTGTTTACATTAACATCTACATATCCACTACACAAATATGGTATTGTTTACATTAACATCTACCATCTCTACCAATTATGGCTTTGGTTTACATTAACATCACATCACTACAATTATGGCTTTGTTTACATTAACATCTTACATACTAACAAATTATGGCTTGTTCACATTAACTCTACTCACATACAAATATAGGCAATTGGTTTTACATTAAATCTACAATCAATACCAAATATGGGCTTTGTTTACATTAAAAAATCTACTCATACAATATGGCTTTTGTTCAACATTACTCTACATCACTAACCAAAGATTATGGCTTTGGTTTACATTAATCTACATACAACATACCATATATGGGCTGGTTAACATTCTTACATGTAACATTTCACTACAAATATTGGCTATTGTTTACTATTAACATCTGCATCACTAACAATTAGGGCTTATGTACTAACATTCTAACATCAACTAAATTTGGCTTAGTTTTACTTTAACATCTGCATCACTACAGAATTATGGCTTTGTTTACATTAACATCTACAATCACTAGAAAATATGGATTTTGTATACTTAAACAATCCTACATATAACCAAATGAGCTTTAGTTTACATTAACATACATCACTACCAAAATATGGCTTTGGTTTACATTACATTTCTCAACTAACCAAAATATGCTTTGTCATCACAATTAACATTACATGTACATCACTAACACAATTATGGTTGTTTACATTACAATCTACAATCACTACCAAAAATATGGCTTTGGTTCACAATTAAATATAATACATACCAATATGGCTTGTTTACCATTAAACATCTACATCAAATAAACCAAATAATGGCTTTGTTTAACATAACATCTTCATCACAAACTGAACAAAAAATTATGGTAGTTCACATTAAGTCTATAAATACTAACCAAGGGTGATGGATATAACATTAAAAATCATACAATCACTACGAATTAGTTCACATTACATATACATAAAACAAATGGCTTTGTATTATATACATACTACTCACTACCAAACTATGGCTTTGTTTACATATAACTGATACATAACTACAATATATATATATATATGATATATACTGCAATCACTACCGGGATTATGCATATAATATAATATAACTCACATACTCTATATGGCTTGTTTTTACTTAAACATACTGAAACTACACTTAATGGCTTTGAGTTTACACATTACATTCTACATCACTTATCAAATATGGTTTGTTTACATTAAATCTACATACTACAAAATATGGCCTTTGTTTCATTAACATCCTACATACTAAAAATATGGCTTTGTTTACAATTTACCATCATTACATCACTACGAAATATGGCTAGTTTAATTATTAGTATCTAAATGTACAATACACTATCAATTATGGCTTTGTTTACTTATAAACATCTACGTATACCAATATATGGCTTGAGGAGGTTCATATTAAGCATTACATCACTACGAAATATGGCAGTTCAATTAACATCTACATGTAAGATCACTACAAATTATGGCTTTGGGGTTTACCTTTAAAACATCTCATCACTACCTAAAATAATGCTTTCTGGTTACATTACAATCTACAGTCGACTTACAAACGAGGCATTGGTACATTAACGATCTACATCACTACAAAATATGCGCTTTGTGTTCACATAACATCTTATGCAAGTAACCAATTATGCTTTGTTACAGTTTAACAATCTAACCACTAAAAATATGGCTATTGTTCACATTTAAAATCTACATGTCATCATACCAAATTATGAGCTTTGAGGTTTAACTTTAAACATCTACATCACTAACCAATATGGACTTTGTTACAATTAACATTACAATCACTACCAAATATTTGGCTTTGTTAATCATTACATCTGCATCACAATGTTCCAAAATATGACTTTGCTTAATGTAAATGTACATCATACAGAAATGGTTTTGGTTAATTACATCTAATCACTATAACCAATATGGCTTTGTTTACATTACATATCTCATGATACATACAATACAAATTTTGGGCATTGTTTATTTAACATCTACATCACTACAATTTATGGCTTTGTTATTCTGCTTTACATCTACAGCACTATCAAATTATGGCTTTGAGTTTACTTTAACATTCATCACTACAAACAGAGGCTTTGGTTCAACAATAAATTCTAGATCACATACCAAATTATGGATTGTTTTAACTTTTAAACATCAACACTCATGACCATAACGAAGGGCATTCTGTGAGTATATCTTAAACATGCTAACATCAATACAAAATTATGGCTTGGTACAACAATCAAAAAACATCTCATCACATAAACCAAAAATTATGGCTTTGTTCCATTAAAGCATCTTTACATCACTACCGTGGGCATTTTGTTCACATTAACAATCTACATCACTACAAATTAGGTTTGTTTAACATTAACATCTACATCAACTAACCCAATATGGCTTTTGTTACCATTAAACATTACATAACAACTAACAAATAATGGCATTGTTTTATCATTAAACAATCTACATCAAATACAAATATGGCTTTGAATTTACATTAACAGTCTCATCACGTACAAGAAACAGTAATGTGCTTTGTTCACAATTAACATACTACATCACTAAAAAAATATGGCTTTGTTATCATTACATCTACATAAATACCATATATGGTCTTTGGTTAAAATTCTACAGTGTAGAGTCATAATATCGCAAATATGGCTTGAGTTTAGCTTATACTACTGCAAGATCACACTAACAAATATATGGCTTATTGTTGGGTATTTAACATCTACCATCAATTACATTATGGCATTGGTATTTACTCATACATCTCAATCACTACAAGTATGGCTAGTTTTACCTATAACATCTACAATCACTAGCCAATAATGGCTTGATTCATTAACATCTACATAACTACAAAATTATGACCTTTGTATTACATTACATGCTACAAGCTCACTACAACATATGGCTGTTTGGTTCACCAATTAAATCAGTACTAACTAAACCAAAATATGTGCATTGTTTACATTAAATCTACATCAATACCAAAAATATGGCTTTGTTTACATTACATCTCTCACTAACAATATATGGCTTTGGTTTTCTTTACATCTGCATCATAATATAGAATATATGATATAAGCACTTAACATCTAACATTGCACTAACCAAAATATGTGCTTTGTTTACATTACATCAATTACATCACTACGCAAATATGGCTTGTTTACATTAAACATCTCTACATCAGTAACATAATATATGGTTTGTTTACATTAAACAGTTTACATCGACTACCAAATATGGCTTTGGTTCCTATTAACATCCTACATGTAACATCATACCAATTATGGCTTGGTTTACATTAAAATCTACTAACAAATGATGGTGTTTGTTCACTATTTAACATTACATCAATAACCAAAATATGGCTTTGTTTAATTAACATCTACATCAAGCCAATATGGCTTTGGGTTATACTAACATCTACATCACTACCAAATATGGCTTGAATTAGTAGACTACCGAAATATGACGATCACATACAGGGCTTTTGTTCACGAATTAACATTACATCCTAAATAATGGCTTTGTTTACAATTAAATCTACATCACTACAATATGGCTTTGGTTAACATCTAGATGTACATCACACAAATAGATGGCTTTGTTTTACTTTAACATCTGGCATCATACAATTTATGGCTTTTGTTACTAACATCTACACCACTACAATAC
>SAYR01030637.1:1291241-1312134 GCA_004382745.1 Argopecten irradians irradians
GCTGACTAAAAAAACGAATATCTGTTACGGAAATTTAAATGTGCATTTTCCTTCTCAAAAATAGGGACTTTGGGACAAGAGCACATAAGTGTGAATAAAATGAATAAAAAAATAAACAGAAAATTCGGCATCCAATATTTCTATTTACATTAGCGACTTTTAACATGCATTAATTAATGTGTTTACTGAAAAACATTTCTGGTCTGCGCCCTTTAAGGGCCTTGCACTATCTCCTCCTGCGAAAGTTTTCTCGTATTGGCTCAGTTTTTCAATATTGGCTCACTTTTGCCGATATTGGCTCAGTTTTGCAGTGATATTGATCGGACCGTTTTTTCATATTTTTACCAATACGCAAGTAGTTAATTAATAATATAATATATATTTTCAGTCACTGGGTACGTTATATCCCAATACATATCTAACGTACCCAGTGACTGAAAATATATATTTTAATATAAACAGTAGTTACGGGCCCCTGTGCACTGACTTTGTTGAGAGCCTACGATACTAATCCGGATATGCATATGCATATATTTTGATAGTAAAACTATTACTTTGCTAGTAATTATATAAACTACAAGGATGAATTGTAACTTTGTAAGGTTCAGTAATTTTCAGTCAGGACCAGTACTTTTAGGGTCAGCCGGCCCTTAGGACTTGTGTCGGACATTAGTCCTGACCAGATTCAACTCAACACAAACACATCCGACTTCAATCCACGTGTTTTATTAACTGACTCCAGACTGAACGCTCGCGTGCGAGTGTTCCCCAAACCGTGTCATACATAAACATGGGCGATAACTCTAATTGACTTATAGCATATAGGTATCACTACTCTACATCTCCCCTTTTTCTAAGATAATAAACAGTTATCAAACTCTTTAAACAAATTAACTAGTTGAAACACTTTTAACCAAGTCTCTTGATAATAGGAATTCTCCATGAAAATAAATCATTCCTTGAAGTAATTTTGCAACATTATGCTTATTGTATCTCTGTTGATACTGTACTTATAAAAAAAATGTCACTCTCTGGAAAAATGTCCATTTATAAACTTTGTATCAAACTTATAACTTACACTGAATAAACTTTAAACTGATGACGTGCCTGAAGTTATATATACGAGTTATTTCATAACAGAGTCTTTAAACTTCACGGGAAGTTTATGTTCTCTCCTTGGCCTGGAAACCATAACCTCGGATACATCATCCTGTGGTGGTTCATCATCCGTGTCGTTTGGATTGTCCTCCATGACCTTCACTGGGCTGTCCTTCATTTTGACCTCTGATGACCTTGTATACACATCAGGGCTAACTGCTGGCTTTACATCGATATCCGGTGTGTTAAATGGCTTTACGAATGTACTGTTCCTCCTGTACAGTGAACTGCGTTCAAGCGTCCGGATTAGACTCCTCCCTCAAATGTTGTAACATTCTGTTACGAAAGCCAATGAAATCTCTGGGAAGTTACCTCGATTGGTTAGACTCCATGTGGTGTAGCGCAAACAATGTTGACTTCAAAGAAAGCTACTGATTTGACTTGACTTACGAAAGATTTGTTAGCATACACGAGCTGTTTACTAAACAGATATATAGCTCCTATCTATCAAATGATTAAACATTAAGTGTCTTTTACTCTTGACTCTTTATTTAACAATGAATAATTGGAGATTTGACTAAGAAAGAAGGTATTAACAGATTAGATTGGCCTAGAGTAAAACAGAAAAAAATTAGGGTCGGGGGTGAAAAATAAGGGTTGGTCGGGTAACCCTAAACAGACATTTTTTGGCCTAATATAGATGTTTCATCCGGAAGCAGACATCCCACGTCTGCACATGTTATTGGCAGAGTGACCTCCATCGTTGTGTTCATTTTCATTAATAAATTGTGACACGTTCTTGTAACGAAGCAGAAAAACTGATTATCGTGCAACACTGGTATGAGTTTTTAGGAAAGTTGTTTGAATTGTAATGTTTAAAAGTCATAATGCTTATAAATACAATGTATGTAGATTTCTATTCAAACCTATGATAAGTTGTGTCTAAAAACATTCTATTGTAGTTCAAGAAAGCATAATTTGACGTTTGGAATATACATGTTTTGTTTGTTTGTTTGATTTATTAACCTCCTATTAACAGCTATGGTCATGTAAGGACGGCCTCCCATGTATGCGGTGTGTTGCTTGTATGTTGTGCGAGGTGAGTGTACTTGGAGACTGCGGTATGTTCGTGTTGTGTCTTCTTGTATAGTGGAACTGTTGCCCTTTTTATAGTGCTATATCACTGAAGCATGCTGCCGAAGACACCAAGCAACACACCCCACCCGGTCACATTATACTGACAACGGGCGAACCAGTCGTCCCACTCCCCGTTTGCTGAGCGCTAAGCAGGAGCAGAAACTACCACTTTTATAGACTTTGGTGTGTCTCGGCCAGGGGACAGAACCCAGAGCCTTCCTCACAGGGGCGAACGCTCAACGCAAGGCCAAAAGTGAGGCGGTGCCAAGGGAGGCATTAGGAAAGATAAAGTCAGTAAGGAAGAAAAGAAAAGATAAGATCCTAAATTTAGTCGCCTTTTACGATCATGCAATAGGGGCAGCAGGTACAATTCTAACGCCCTACCTGCAGGGCTGGAATATACATGTACATGCATGTATAAAGTAATTAACGACTCTCTAGCTCATGTGATTTCAAATAAAATAGCATTATCAAGTTAAGATACCAAACACCAAATTTCAGCTCACTTTAACCTGTGACTATGGCTATGTACATGTAGGTCATGACTAAATACATACATGTAATGCTGTTTTTATTTTACTATTTTGTATGCCAAATCGTTGCGGTTGAAATTGCGTACGCTTTTGAATG
This sequence comes from Argopecten irradians irradians, assembly GCA_004382745.1. NCBI lineage: Eukaryota > Metazoa > Mollusca > Bivalvia > Pectinida > Pectinidae > Argopecten > Argopecten irradians. The sequence continues at coordinate 1,294,107 of SAYR01030637.1, forward strand.
TGCAACAGCTGTTACAGGTAAACTCCGCCCTCAGTTAGACAATCCCTGTTACTAAACTCCGCCCACAGTTTGATAAACGCGCATACGACTGGTTGAAACTATTCACGTGATTTGTGGTTTGAACGATCCGAAAGGCTTGAACGCATTTCACTGTAACACACCATCATTGGACATAACGGTACAACTGTTTCCATTTTTCTCAACCAATGTATATGGAGCAGGGCAAAATGGCGTCGAAAACTTGTCGGTTTGCTTTTCTTTGACAAGTACAGACTCTCCAACTTCTAGGTTTTAATCCCTAGCACCACTTTTCCTGTCTACATACAGTTTATTTCGGTATTTCACCTCTGTGTCCCTGTCTCGTACACTTTTGTCCAATACTTTCCTTCCCATTTCCTCTATCTGGGGTAGTTTGGTTTTGAGCTTCCGTCCAAACATTAGTTCAGCTGGCGAGACTCCAGTTACATTATGATGAGTACTTCTATAGGCTAATAGATATGTACGAAGCTCGTTCTTCAAGTCTTTAGACACTGCGTGCGCGATCTTTAAGCGTTTAAGTAGTGACCTATTCTGTCTCTCTACCTCACCGTTTGCTGCAGGGTGTAATGGTGCAACAATTCTCCATTTTCCAGGCCTGTGTTTCCGACATTTCTAATGACTGGGCTGTTGTCCGTAATTGTTCTAAAGTTAGTGTGTGCCCTCGTTCAAGTAAACATATACCGGATTCAACTCAACACAAACACATCCAAATTTAATCCACGTGATTTATTAACTGACTTCAGACTGAACACTCGCATCCAAACCGTGTCATACATAAACATGGGCGATAACCATCACTACTCTACAAGGACCAGCAGGAAAAAATCCTTAAGGGAGAACACTGGTGCTATTGGGTTCATTTAGTATTTAAAGGAAAGTACCTTTATATAAAGAACTGTGCTAAAAGGACTTGGTTAAAAGAACTGTGCTCACTGTACCACATACCTTGAAATTTTGATTATGTTGAGTTGCAAAATGTTAAGTGAATTTGGTATGAGTGAAATTTTAAAATGTTTATTTTGAGTGAATTAAGAAATTTATGTTAAGGAGATAAAATGTTACGTATAGTGATTCGTCATAAGGTTGTTGGAGTTAGCTCCCTTGTATTAGCCAGTTGTATAATTCTAGATTGCGTACTGATGTGTATTACGTCACGATTACTTGTGTTGTGCAGTGACTTGAAACATCCTTATATTATCACTAGGCTTGATAAGATGATTAAGGATAACGTCCTGGTGACCTTTGAAAAATGGCCAATCAAATTGCTGCTGCCAGAATCTTGACTTGGGACGAAATAGTTTGAAAAAGGTGTCTGAATTTTTTTCGTGTACATAGTCATCTCGCCCGAAGTCCACAACAAAATTGAATGTTTATGTATTCTGGGACGAAATGGCGTTATCAATTGATGTAGCATTGTGTAAAAAATATATAAAGTGCACGTCGTGTAAAAGTCAGCCGAACATGACCCCTTATGGGATGTTGTCAGATCCTCTATTGAACGGAATGGTTATAAAGATATGTATTTTAATCAGATTGTTGTTGTTTTAATTGACCGTCTCAGTAGGGCCTTTTCAGCGGGACGAGGATTCTGGATTGTTGTACGTCATTTCGACCTTGAAATATTACATTCGTGCTGGATAACACAATTACAATTTCCATACGTATGTATAAAACAAAGCAAAATGTTAATATTGTAACCTAATACCGTAATTGTTAATCACTTAGTTGCATTAATAGTACGTTACAACATTTAGCCGAGATGGCTTCCATGTTCACGGAATATTTTTAAGTCATTTCGACCACTTTCATCCTCCGTATCCCGAAAATTAATATGTGGATGTGGAGAAATGTAAAAAGAATATAAAGAGTAATAGTGTAGTTGAGTCTGAAACGATTAAGTTGCGGTACGTAAAACTATTCAATTCATTCATGGAAGCAGGATGAATGTTACATCTAAAAGTATCAGTTGACGTAGATATTTACATAGTTATTATATTGTTTGCATTGCGTGTGTTGCTGATGAAAGGACGAGAGTGTTCACGGTATTTTTACAACAATATATATATATCTGAATACAAAGCATCTACAATAATAATCAACAATTCATCTTAAATTTGACAAGTTTACTCACATTAGTAAAACGCGTCTGTACAGATTAGGGGTCGGATAGGAGAGAACGCCACGTGACCGCGTCCACACACATAGGTGACGTCATCAACTCTAAGATAAAAATGTCGGTGGTACTGATGATGGTTCACGAGGTCCGATCTTGTCTTACTAGGTGTCGGGGTTCCTTGTAGATGCAGGGGCGCTAACTCCAAGAAACATCGCTTGCAGGGAAGTTGACCAAACTAAATATTTGCTCCTCCAGGTTTTGTCCCTAAATTGTTTTACCCAAGGTCCGTTCTGCATGGTCATGATTGTTTTATTACATGTAATTTCCTTTTAACCAAAGGGACTTCCTGTCAGAACAGCAAATAAAATCTTATATACACTATATAGTTGTTCAACCGACCCAGCTTGTGAACGTTTAGCCGGTCGGTGCAATTAAGGTACCAGATGAAATGGTGCCACATGTGGTGTTTGGGAAGTGGCACCATTTTCCTTCACTTATAATCATGTACAATTTATGTACAAAAACCTTGTAGGTACCTAGTTCATTTCTACGGTTACCTTTGGTACCTAGTTTGACATGGGCGGCTATTAGTCTGTCTGTACAGGCCAGTCCCAATTATTTGTTACTCGATAGTCCAGTATTTACTTAACCGTTTTGTACATCTATAATGCTTTTGTTTTCCACAAACCATTGCATAATTGGTCTATGGATGAACGGTGCTATTAAGGACAACTGCTCTCATATAAGTAATTTATATACAAGTCTGTGCGGCACCACATGTGGTGCCTACAATAGTATGTCATCCCTTATTTATGTACATATGATGGCGGCACGAACCCTGGCACCTGCCTGTAGGTATTATATGGAGATCGGAAGAATCCCTTTGGCATAACTAGTAAACTTATTACAACTAACTAATATGCCCATTGTAACATTTTAACTGTTTTCCAACCAACCCCCCCCCCCCCCCCCTTTTGTTACGACTATTTATTGGAGGGGTGGACCACCAGACCGAGGTGCAAGGCCTCGGTAGGGTATTGGTCCTGAGCCAGCCCGGAACACATCTACAGTGTTCCATAGGCTACGCCAGGCTGACACAGATGGAGTTCCTCTATCCTCATAGTAACAGCAACACACACGAACCAGGTGTAGGTGACGTGCGTTGCTGTATCGCAATTTCGCAGGCCTGATTAAGGGGACGCAACTCGCAGAAATGACATAAGCCAATGGTCTTGGTGGTGTACTGAAGAGTTTATTCGTTATCAAAACTCTACGTGAGACTGCAAAATACAATCAAACAGTCTTAGCTATCATGATAAACAATGAACACATTGTCAAACATTGTAATGACTCGCCAGTAAACCGACCGCAAATTGCAAATAATTAGAAATGCTAGAAATTACCGAAAACCTATATGTTCCATTATAGATACCTCTTTGGGCTTACATACCCGCAATACGCAATGTTCCGTAGGTAGATTTATGCCTCGTAACCAAACAGGCATTCGCAGGTCAACGCAAGTGGAAGATAAATTCTAACAGCCAAGCACATGGCTTCTTCTTCCCTCTGTTTGGAACTTTCTTACCATTTTCCACAACGAGCTCTGACAAGGGAGATAACTCCTGTCTGACTACAGTTACACTCGTATTTGTTACTCGATTGGTTACAAAGTGCAGCCGACCATATAGGATAACGCAGTTCCTTTGCCAAACGGGTTGATTCCTCCCAGGGAATAATCCTAACAGCAGGAGTTATGTCCCACACCCTAGGGTTGGCCCTAAAGGAGTACAGGCTGAGACTGATCCCTGGAGATTGGAGGGATTCTACGTACAGAGCTCTGAACAGATTAGAAGGACTGGTCGATTCTCCCGACCTCTTTAGACAGTCTGGAACAGGAGAGGATGAATACGAGTTAACCGGGAGCCCCCCAGGAGTAACCTCTATGTCAAGGTCATTTGCAAATTTAGTGTCCAACCCCCCTCCCCCTAGAGGTGCTTAACCGATAATCGGTGTGGTTACATCCCAAATCCTTTGACAAAAATCCCACAGGTTTTAATGCATCTATCTGGCTACCTTCTTTTAGCTCTGATGGTCTATTGGCTCTGGGTTCTGTCCCCTGGCCGAGACACACCAAAGTCTATAACAGTGGTAGTTTCTGCTCCTGCTTAGCGCTCAGCATACAGGGAGTGGGACGACCGGTTCGTAATGTGACCGGGTGAAGTGTGTTGCTTGGTGTCTTCGACGGCATGCTTCAGCGATATAGCACTTTAAAAAGGACAACAGTTCCACTATACAAGAAGACACAACATGAATATACCGCAGTCTCCCGAAACCGGCACCTCACACAACATACACGCAACACACCGCATACATTGGAGGCCGTCCTTACATGACCATAGCTGTTAATAGGACGTTTATTAATCAATCAAATAAACAAACAATCGCATCATAAACTTGCACAGTTGGCCCTGCAGGTAGGGCATTAGAATTGTACCTGCTGCCCCTATTGCATGATCGTAAAAGGCGACTAAATTTAGGATCTTATCTTTTCTGTTCTTCCTAACTGACTTTATCGTTCCTAATGCCTCCCTTGGCACCGCCTCACTTTTGGCCTTCAGTTGAGTGTTCGTCCCTGTGAGGAAGACTCTGGGTTCTGTCTCCATGTAGATTCCCCCAGGGCCCTTGTTGTGCATATTGCATTTTAGGACCGATCGGTCAACAAGATGGCCGCCAGGCCACCATCTTGGATTTTGATAGTTAAAGTTTGTTACCGCTATTTCTCAGAAAGTACTGAAGGGATCTCTCCCAAATTTCATGTGCAGGTTCCCTTAGGTCCCTAATTACATTTTGGGTCCGAACGGTCAACAAGATGGCCGACAGGCCACCATTTTGAATTTTGATAATTGAAGTTTGTTACCGCTATTTCTCAGAAAGTACTGAAGTGATCTGTCTCAAATTTTATATGTAGGTACTCCTAGGACCTGCATATTGCATATTGGGACTGATCAGTCAACAACATCTTTGATTTTGATTATTGAAGTTTGTCAGTGTTATATATCTCAGAAAGTACTGAAAGGATCTTTCTCAAATTTCATATGTAGTAATATGTAGTAAAAAGTTGAAAAGCAGAGAAAAGATCCGTCTTTCTATTGTCAGACATAGATCATTCTTTGGTGGGCGCCAAGATCCCTCTGGGATCTCTTGTTAGTTCCACTCTGATTTTTTACAAGCCACTTTATCTACATCCTGTTTTGACTTTTTTCCTTGCATAGGAAACTTGCTCTGTGATGGCATCGTTGAGAGCCCTCTCCCTTGCACCATATTTTTGTGTAGTCTGCAAAAGTAGAAAATAAACCAAAATACATTCATTATTGGTAAAAGGCTATCCATTTAATACGGGATTATCATAAGAATTTTTCAATATATGTATACCTATAGATTTCTCACAGTGTCGTGTTCAGGGTTAACGTTAGAACAGGTCACTGAATTATAATTATCTGAAAAATAAAAAAATAAAACACAAATAGAAATATTACCAACATGGGGCCTTAAGAGCCTAAATAACTACCACCTAACTATTGGTACAATACAACATTATATACAATAGTGGCTAATACTTCAGGCAACACAACTTACAAGAAACGTTTTAGAAGAGGTTGCAAGATTCCAATGTAATCTTTATAACTGACCTTACATGGAGGTCAAGGTCATTCATTGAAACAAGCCACTTAATTATTTTCTTCATCCCATGACCAAAATCAGTTATCTAAGCCTTCTAGTTGGCAAGAAGTTATTTACAGCTTATGAAATTGAAGCTTATTTGAAGACTGACATTGATTGACGGTAAACGTGCCGCAGGCCAAATGTCATTATGAATAAATCTTTTTGAATGAAAAGTTTACGCACAGTGGCAGACAGACGGTGAACGACAACGGATGAAAAATCATCATCAGCCACAAAAAAATGATTTAAATACAATAATTCAAACATACCACAGTCTCAAAACACATGCCCCTCACACTGTACACAGGCTACACACTGCACACGTGAGAGGCCTTCCTAACATGACCTTGGCTGTTAATAGGACGTTAAAATATTCAAACAAACAACCAAGACTTCTATCAATTTGTCTAAGATATATCTATAATTACATGGAATTCACACGTGAGATGCCTTCCTAACATGACCTTGACTGTTAATAGGACGTTAAAATATTCAAACAAACAACCGAGACTTCTATCAATTTGTCTAAGATATATCTATAATTACATGGAATTCACACGTGAGAGGCCTTCCTAACATGACCTTGGCTGTTAATAGGACGTTAAAATATTCAAACAAACAACCAAGACTTCTATCAATTTGTCTAAGATATATCTATAATTACATGGAATTCACATGTGAGAGGCCTTCCTAACATGACCTTGGCTGTTAATAGGACGTTAAAATATTCAAACAAACAACCAAGACTTCTATCAATTTGTCTAAGATATATCTATAATTACATGCAATTCACACGTGAGAGGCCTTCCTAACATGACCTTGGCTGTTATAGGACGTTAAAATATTCAAACAAACAACCAAGACTTCTATCAATTTGTCTAAGATATATCTATAATTACATGGAATTGCACTTACCATACAAGGCCTCTAACTTTTCTTTGTCTAAACCTGGTTTTGCTCGTAGTCCTGTTACCGAATGACCCATTATCTCCTCTTCTTTAAACATGATTCGACACAAAACTTTACAGGCCCTTGAAAAAGCTAGATGACGTATTTTCCCCAAAAGTTACTCCTAACACAACAAAAATAAAGTCCTTCATTAGTGATCAATCTCCGTAGTTGGGCAAACTTTCCTTACTTGAGTAAACATTTAAGAAACTTTAAAAAGTTTAAACCGAATATAGACTTCAATTGGTGCACTTTGATCTATCATTCAATTTCATTTAAGAGCTTGAAATGGATACTCGGGTAAAATTTAAAAAAAAATTGAGCTCCACTAGACTTTTAACCGGCCCTAAAGCCTGATAGCTAATCAAAACATCTTTCATCAGTTAATCAAAACATCTTTCATCATTTGCGGTATCAAAAGTAAAAATATCACATTGTTTGTAGTATCACATTGAAACCCTTCTTGTAAGTAAACGTTGTCTTGTTAATTTATAAATATAGCGCAACGATTTGCTCGTGTACTTTAAGACGCTTGCCTGTTTCAGTGATGTTGATGCTTCGTGATGTATGACACTGCGATTCCATGTACAAGAACGCATTATTACTGCAATATATCGTAACTCCGTGTTAATATGTTGATTTTCGAACTAGGACCGATATTGGTGCCCCTCAAAACGAGTGGTCAAAATCGTGGCTCCTATTTCTCCACATGTCATGCACACGGAGAAAGAAGATTGCATTCACATGAATGATACGTTTGAACAAACTTGTACAAGGCTATACAGTCCTTCCAAAATCTCGTATGTTTTCCAATTGAGCGAAAGGGCCAAATGAATGATTCTCTGACATTTCCTTTCAGATGAGATCTGTTGCACTAAGTAGTTCCTCTATGGTAAATTGATGTTGATCAAGACGTATATTCTAAACAGCATCATTGATGCCTCATATCCCGCAATAGTTAGATGCTCCTTGCGTTTGAAATAATCCAAGGGTTGTTTCAATCTTCTTAATCTCTCTTTGTCGGCGTTCTGGTGCTGTGTTGTCCATGACCCCGTTTATGTATTGCATTGTTTGTTGTATCACTTTGAAGCTCTTCTTGTAAATTAACGTCCTCCTCAACTTCATCCTTGTTCTGTCTATTGTTAATCAATACATATAGCATGCCGTTTTGGTCGTGTACTTTAAGGCACTAGCCTATTTTAATGGTTTTGATTCTTTGTGGGGCTTGGCACTGCGAGTCCAAGAACGCATTATTACAACAACGTATCGTAACCAAGTGTTGAGCTGTTGATTTTCGAACTAGGACCGATATTGTGCCCCTTCAAACGAGTGGCCAAAATCGTGGCTCCTATTTCTTCACATATCATGCACACGGAGAAAGAAGATTGCATTCACTTGAATGGTATGTTTCTTTCTTGAACAACCTTGGTAAGAAGCGCATGGCTATAAAATCCTTCCCAAATCTCGTATGTTTTCCAATGGAGCGAAATGGCCAAGGGGATGATTCTCTGACATTTCCGTCCAGATGAGATTTGCAGCACTATCTCGTTCCTTTGTTGTAAATTGATGTTGATCATGTGTGATATTCCAAACAGCATAATTGATGGCTCATATCCCGCAATAGTTAGATGCTCCTTGCGTTTGAAATGATCCAAGGATTGTTTTAATCTTCTTAATCTCTCTTCGTCGGCGTTCTGGTGCTGTCTTGTTTTGAAATGATGTTTCAGCTGCACGTTTAGCGGTATTTAAAAAAATGGAATGGTTTCAGTATTTAAATTCTCGGAAAGAATGTTGTATAGATCTTCTTGAATGGTTGGATTAATCAAACTGACAGTGATGAAGCCTCTTTGAGAGAGTGTGTTGACAAATCTGACTGCTAGACATTGTTTGCGCTTGGTAGATGTGACAGCGGGTGTAACAGTACGGGTTGATTAGAGACAATGTTGATTTTAACAGGAATGTTGCACTCTTGAAGTGGAATACACACTCAAGCCACAGTTCTGGCTAGTTGAGAATTTGTGTCCTCATCCACTTGTTAAGAGGAAAATGTTAATCCATAATACTCCATGTAGATTCCCCCAGGGCCCCTTGTTGTGCATATTGCCATTTTAGGAACCGATCCGCGTCAACAAGATGGCCGCCCAGGCCACCATCTTGGATTTGATTAGTTAAAGTTGTTACCGCTATTTCTCAGCAAGTACGAAGGGATCTCTCCCAAATTTCATGTGCAGTTCCCTTAGGTCCCTTAATTACATTTTGGCGTACGAACGGTCAACAGGATGGCCCGACAGGCCCACCATTTTGAATTTGATAATGCAAGTTTGTTTACCGCGCTACTTTCTCAGAAAGTACTGAAGTGATCTGTCTCAAATTTTATATGTAGGCTACTCTAGGACCTGCATATTGCATATTGCCGGACTGATCAGTCCAACAACATCTTTGATTTGATTATTGAAGTTTGTCAAGTGTATTATATATCTCAGAAAGTATGAAAGGATCTTTTCAAATTTTCATTATGTAGTAATATGTAGCTAAAAAGTTGAAAAGCAGAAAGAAAGAATCCGTCTTTTCTATTCGTCAGACATAGATTCATTCTTTTGTGGGGCGCCAAGATCCCTCTGCGGATCTCTTGTTAGCTTCCACTCTGATTTTTTACAAGCCACTTATCTACATCCTGTTTGACTTTTTTCCTTGCATAGGAAACTTGCCTTTGATGGCATCGTTGAGAGCCCTCTCCCTTGCACCATATTTTGTTGTATCCTGCAAAGTAGAAAATAAACCCAAAATACATCATTCATGGCTTAAAGCTATCCATTTTAATACGGGATTCATCATAAGAATTTTTCATTATGTATACCTATAGATTTCTCACCAGTGTCGTGTTCAGGTTAACGTTAGAACAGGTCACTGAATGATATTATCTTAAAAATTAAAAAAAATAAAACACAAAATAGATAATATTACCAACATGCGGGCCTTAAGAGCCTAATTAACTACCACCTAACTATTGGTACAATACAACAATTATAACAATAGTGGTAATTACTTCAGGCAACACAACTTACAAGAAACGTTTTAGAAGAGGTTGCAAGTTCCAATGTAATCTTTATAACTGACCTTACAGGAGGTCAAGGTCATTCATTTAACAAGCCACTTAATTATTTTCTTCATCCCAATGTACCAAAATCAGTTATCTGAATGCCTTCTAGTGGGCAGAAGTTATTTACAGCTTATGAAATTGAAGCTCCCCCCTATTTGAAGACTGACATTGATTGACGGGTAAAGTGCCGCAAGGCCACAATGTCATTAGAATAAAATCTTTGAATGAAAAGTTTACGCACCCAGTGCAGACAGACGCGTGAACGACAACGGATGAAAAATCATTTCATTCAGCCTACAAAAAAATGATTTAAATACAATAATTCAAACATACCACAGTCTCAAAACAATGCCCCTCACACTGTACACAGGCCTACACACGCACACGTGAGAGGCCTTCCTAACTATGACCTTGGCTGTTAATTAGGACGCTTAAACAATATTCAAACAAACAACCAAGACTTCTATTCAATTTGTCTAAGATATATCTATAATTTCATGGAAATTCACACGTGAGATGCCTTCCTAACATGACCTTGACTGTAATAAGGACGCTTAAATATTCAACAAACAACGAGACTTCTATCAATTGTCTAATTGATATATCGGGAGGCCGTCCTTACATGACCATAGCTGTTAATAGGACGTTAATTAATCAAACAAACAAACAATCGCATCATAAACTTGCACAGTTGGCCCTGCAGGTAGGGCATTAGAATTGTACCTGCTGCCCCTATTGCATGATCGTAAAAGGCGACTAAATTTAGGATCTTATGTATTCTGTTCTTCCAAACTGACTTTATCGTTCCTAATGCCTCCATTGGCACCGCCTCACTTTTGGCCTTCAGTTGAGCGTTCGTCCCTGTGAGGAAGACTCTGGGTTCTGTCCCCTGGCTGAGACACACCAAAGTCTATAAAAGTGGTAGTTTCTGCTCCTGCTTAGCGCTCAGCATACAGGGAGTGGGATGACTGGTTCGCCCGTTGTCAGTATAATGTGACCGGTTGGGGTGTGTTGCTCGGTGTCTTTGGCGGCATGCTTCAGTGATATAGCACTATAAAAAGGGCAACAGTTCCATTATACAAGAAGACACAACATGAATACACCGCAGCCTCCCAAAACACGCACCTCGGACAAAATACATGCAACACGCCGCATACATGGGAGGCCGTCCTTACATGACCATAGCTGTTAATAGGACGTTAATTAATCAAACAAACAAACAAACTTGCACAGTAGTTTTCTGCATTTTTGGATCTATCAGCTTGTTGACGTATGGGGACCCGTCCGAGTTGGAGACAGGTTGTTCCATTGACACCTGGTCGGGCCTTTTTTCTAACTCAACCTGCGACTCCATGTACAAGAACGCATTATTACTGCAATATATCGTAACTCCGTGTTAATATGTTGATTTTCGAACTAGGACCGATATTGGTGCCCCTTAAAACGAGTGGTCAAAATCGTGGCTCCTATTTCTCCACATGTCATGCACACGGAGAAAGAAGATTGCATTCACATGAATGATACGTTTGAACAAATTTGTACAAGGCTATACAGTCCTTCCAAAATCTCGTATGTTTTCCAATTGAGCGAAAGGGCCAAATGAATGATTCTCTGACATTTCCGTTCAGATGAGATCTGTTGCACTAAGTAGTTCCTCTATGGTAAATTGATGTTGATCAAGACGTATATTCTAAACAGCATCATTGATGCCTCATATCCCACAATAGTTAGATGCTCCTTGCGTTTGAAATAATCCAAGGGTTGTTTCAATCTTCTTAATCTCTCTTTGTCGGCGTTCTGGTGCTGTCTTGTCGATGACCCTGTTTATGTATTGCATTGTTTGTCGTATCACTTTGAAGCTCTTCTTTGGCCTTGAGTTGAGCGTTCGCCCCTGTGAGGAAGGCTCTGGGTTCTGTCCCCTGGCCGAGACAGACCAAAGTCTATAAAAGTGGTAGTTTCTACTCCTGCTTAGCGCTCAGCATACAGGGAGTGGGACGACTGGTTCGCCCGTTGTCAGTATAATGTGACCGGATGGGGTGTGTTGCTTGGTGTCTTCGGCGGCATGCTTCAGTGATATAGCACTATAACAAGGGCAACAGTTCCACTATACAAGAAGACAAAACATGAATATACCGCAGTCTCTCAAAACACGCACCTCGCACAACATACACGCAACACACCGCATACATGGGAGGCCGTCCTTACATGACCATAGCTGTTAATAGGACGTTAATTAATCAAACAACAAACAAACAATGAAGCTCTTCTTGTAAATTAGCGTTCTCCTCAACTTCTTCCTTGTTCTGTCTATTGTTAATCTATAAATATGGCATGTCGTTTTTGTTGTGTACTTTAAGGCGCTAGCCTATTTTAGTGGTGTTGATTCTTTGTGGGGCTTGGCAATGCGAGTCCATGAACGCATTATTACAACAACGTATCGTAACCAAGTGGTGAGCTGTTGATTTTCGAACTAGGACCGATATTGGTGCCCCTTAAAACGAGTGGTCAAAATCGTGGCTCCTATTTCTTCACATGTCATGCACACGGAGAAAGAAGATTGCATTCACATGAATGGTATGCTTCTTTCTTGAACAACCTTGGTAAGAAGCGCATGGCTATAAAATCCTTCCCAAATATCTTGTTTTCCAATGGAGCGAAATGGCAAAGGGAATGATTCTCGGACATTTCCGTCCAGATGAGATTTGCTGCACTATCTCGTTCCTTTGTTGTAAATTGATATTGATCAAGTGTGATATTCCAACAGCATAATTGATGGCTCATATTCCTCAATACTTTGATTCTCCTTGCGTTTGAAATAATCCAAGGGTTGTTTCAGTCTTCTTAATCTCTCTTCGTTGGCGTTCTTATGATGTCCCCGTTTACGTATTGCATTGTTTGTCGTATAAACGCATTATTACAGCAACATATTGTAACCCAATGTTGAACTGCTGATTTTGGAACTAGGACCGATAAGAAGCGCAAGGCTATAAAATCCTTCCTAAATGTCGGATGTTTTCCAATCGATTGAAAGGGCCAAGGGAATGATTCTCGGACATTTCCGTCCAGATGAGATTTGCTGCACTATCTCGTTCCTTTGTTGTAAATTGATGTTGATCAAGTGTGATATTCCAAACAGCATCATTGATGGCTCATATTCCTCAATAGTTTGATTCTCCTTACGTTTGAAATAATCCAAGGGTTGTTTCAGTCTTCTTAATCTCTCTTCATCTGCGTTCAGGTGCTGTCTTGTTTTGAAATGATGTTTCAGCAGCACGTTCAGCGGTATTTAAAAAAATGCAATGGTTTCAGTGTTTAAATTCTCGGAAAGAATGTTGTATAGATCTTCGTGAATGGTTGGAATAATCAAACTGACAGTGATGAAGCCTCTTTGAGAGAGTGTGTTGACAAATCTGACTGCTAGTCATTGTTGGCGCTTGGTAGATGTGACAGCGGGTGTAACAGTACGGGTTGATTAGAGACAATGTTGATTTTAACAGGAATGTTGCACTCTTGAGGTGGAATACACACTCGAGCCACATTTCTGGCTAGTTGAGAATTTGTATCCTCATCCACTTGTTAAGAGGAAAATGTTAATCCATAATACAATGATAAGGTGTTGTTATCTACATCAATATTTGCTTTTCTTTTCTCTAAAAAATCTAATCCAGGTATGACGTTACAATGCAAGCTAGGAAACACATGGAATAGCTAAGTAACACAGTCTGTTGACGATAAGAGGTAAGGTGAAAAGTCCTGCTGATGTTTATTTCTATCCATTAAGATTGTCTAGTCTCAAAGGTAAATCTATAATTCACAAATTCGGATACCTCTCATCCTGACACAGCCTAGCCTTGGTAGGTTCGGCAAGTACGGGCATAATGACTTTTTGCGAAGGTCGCCGAAGTAACGTTGATTTGAAAATTTGGAGTCAAGAAATTATTGTGATTGTTCAACCTTGTCGACGCAAATTATCAAAATTTCAACGTCGTTAGACTTACTTTGATTAGCACGTTCAATGGTTTCAAGCTTAGGTAATTTACTACAAAGACTGTCCGTTTGAATATCAAGGTTTTCGCCCATGGCCGGCGGGTGTCCTCGGTTGATGATGACATACAAATGTTGGGCAGAACTGTAGAAGTAGGCGAAACAGTATGGGGCCTTGATCATTGTTGTTTGGAGTATGTTGTTGGCAAAAGGGTTGGAGTTTGAACCGAGAAGTTTGGCTGACTTGCTTGTATGTACTCACGGTTGGGTAAACATGGCTCACCTGTGAGCCTTCCTGTCTAGGTGATTTTCTCGTAGATTCGCGCAACACACTGTATACATAGGAGGCCGTCCTTACATGACCATAGCTGTTCATAGGACGTTAATTAATCAAACAAACAAACTTTAATTTTCTTTTCTTTTGTGGGCATGAAGGCAGGTAACCTTTTCACAGTTCTATTCAGAATCATCACACAGAAAAGTTCATTGCTAGAAGACACGTATTACTAGTTTCTCTTCTTCCTAACTGACTTTTAGCTTTCCTACCCTTGGCACTGCCTCACTTTTGGTCTTGAGTTGACTGCTCGCCCCTGTGAGGAAGGCTCTGGGTTCTATTCCCTGGCCGAGTCACACCAAGGTCTACAATAGTGGTAGTTTTTGCTCCTGCTTAGCGCTCAGCAAATAGGGAGTGGGACGACTAGCTCGCATGTTGTCAGTATAATGTGACCGGGTGGGGTGTGTTGCTTGGTGTCTTCGGCGGCATGCTTCAGTGATATAACACTATAGAAAGGGCAATAGTTCCACTATACAAGAAGACACAGCATGATTATACCGCAGTCTCCCAAAACACGCACCTCGCACAACATACACGCAACACACCGCATATATGGGAGGCCAATCTGATTAAAATTCAGATCCTTATACTCACTCCGTTATCTTATCAAACGTAGTGATAATAAGGATCTGTATTTTAATCAGATTGATGGGAGGTCGTCCTTACATGTGCATAGCTGTTAATAGGACATTAATTAACCAAACAAACAAACGACAGTGTCGAATTCATATTTGTATGAACTTTTCATGCAAGTTCAATTCATCATCTACCATAAAATTATGAATTTGAAAGTACTTTGTCTTTCATAGAAATATTATGACAGATTTTTTCCTGTATAAAAACATATATGTTGATCACAACAATTAAATAAATAACGAAACTTGTATCCGATTTCAGTCTGGTTGCAACTATCATGGTGGGGACATTTTTTTCTTTTTTTTTTATACATATAAAAAAGTTAAATGAAATTTTACTTATTTTTTCCTTGAAATGTCTGATTCGCCTCTGTAATTTTTCATTATCCAACATGGCTCTATCCAATGTCATGACCAGGCTTTCTATTTGGTGGCCTCTTTTGTAGCATCCTTGGCAAGATCTCTCCGGTGTACTAGGAAGATGATAATCAGTACATGCAGACTCTGGTCTACTGGGGTGATTTGTGTTAGAAGTGGGTCTAGAGTACTGATCAATGTAAGGGAAATTGTAGTAGGGTGTAGGTCTTGAACTGGTATTGTGCGAAGGTGTGCGATTCTACACAATTCATATCATGAAGGGACGTGGAATGACCAGACACAAAATTGTAGTATCGGGGACTTGACAGAGTATTGGATTGAGAAACATCACGCATGAGTGGTGGAGGTGCTGGGTTACAGTTACCAGACAAAGGATTGTGGTGTGGGGGATAAGGTTCTGAATTCAGAGCTTGTGGGGGAGTTAGGTTATCTGAAGTTACAGAGTTTATAGAGTAACCGCAGCATGCTCTAATATAAAGCATTCTGCAGGGTTTCTGCAGGGTTAGAGATTGACTGTCTTCGATTTGCTTTTTCTGCTTCAATTTCTGTGAAAAGAGAAAGCATTTTATTTGTTTGTTTGATTGATTAATTAACGTCCTATTAACAGCTATGGTCATGGAAAGACGGCCTCCCATGTAAGCGGTGTGTTGTGTGTATGTTGTGCGAGGACCCGTAATATCTCCCTCTCCCGAGTCCAGGCAGGACAGGTTCGAGCAGACGCAGCATGGTCACCCCCGCAATTGACGCAGTGACGGTTGACAATGTCACATTCTTTTTTTTCATCGTGACCTTCACGGCCACAGTACTGACATACCATTTTCCGTCTACAATTGCTCTCATGATGGCCGTACCTCTGGCAGTTACGGCACCTCAATGGATTTGGAATGTAGACAGTAACAGCATAACGCTGGTAACCAACAGTTACGCTCTGCGGTAACGTTGGTGTTGCGAACGTCAATATAAAAGTGTGTGTTGGGACCAAGTTCCAACTCTTTCTGGTCATGATTCTCTTCACGTAAGTGACCGGAATGCACTCCTCTCGGAAGTATGACAGTATGTCGGCCTCATTGTCATTGTGCAAGGCTGGGCACCTGATTACCCCTTTGCTGCAATTCAATGATGAGTGTGGTTTTACACACACAGTGAGGCCGTCAAAACTGGTGGTTCCAAGGAGGTTCTCCGCTTGTTGCTTGCGGAAAACGTCTATTAGGAGATCACCCGATCCCAAAGTCTTAACAGATTTGACATCGCCGGCAATGCCTTTGATGCCCTTTCGCAATATCAAGGGTGATAAACCTGCAGTGGTCTTGCCTCTCTGTGTAGAGGACATGACCAGAAACTGTGGGAAAGTGTTGTACCGCTTTTTGTTTGTTGATTTGTGGTTGATTCCTTTTGGGGAGATTTTGGATGTAGTTATTTTGTTTGTTTTGGGAAGCCATCTTTAAGAGTTTATACTACTCGCTAGCTGTGCCCCCACCCACCTCGGAGCCCAACAGGGGGACACTCATGATGACATGGATATCCAGTGTCAAAGTGCCAGGGTTACACAGATAGTGTTATAAAACGTAACTCTGGGTCTTTTTGTTTAGTTGATAATTTATTCCTGGGTTCATGATCGTATAGTGTTTATAAAATATTCTTTCTCTCACTGTCTTTGGTATATCCAATTTCCTCTTTATTATATTAGTTTCATTCTCCGGTCTCTCTCTCGTCTGCCTCTCAACCCCCGCACCTCACTTTTGGCCTTGAGTTGAGCGTTCGCCCCTGTGAGGAAGGCTCTGGGTTCTGTCCCCTGGCCGAGACACACCAAAGTCTGTAAAAGTGGTAGTTTCTGCTCCTGCTTAGCGCTCAGCAAAAAGGGAGTGGGACGACTGGTTCGCCTGTTGTCAGTATGTGACCGGGTGGGGTGTGTTGCTTGGTGCCTTCGGCGGCATGCTTCAGTGATATAGCACTATAAAAAGGGCAAAAGTTCCACTATACAAGAAGACACAACATTGATATACCGCAGTCTCCCGAAACACGAACCTCGCACAACATACACGCATGACACCACATACAAGGGAGGCCGTCCTTACATGACCATAGCTGTTAATAGGACGTTAATTAATCAAACAAACAAACAAACTATTTATCCCCAAACTTCCTACGATTCTGAGAAGACTCCAGAACCCTTTTAAACTGCTTGACCAGCGTTTTACTCCTACTACTAAGTCTAGTCTCTTTACTTAGGTTATTGTATCTAATTACAGCATATGTGTACTGGTCATTGGCTATGGACTTGTAATGAACCCCATTACGCCTAATGACCTCCCTCTATGTGTACTACATCTGTAATGCCTATACCTTCCTTGATGATATATATACTGGTTACAACTCTTCCCTATAATTATCTGTCAATACATGTTATTACATATTTAAGACCTTTTTGTAACACACCTCCCATACTTAAGGAATATTTGTAGTTATGTTAAATCGACAAATGTTCCCAGACAATTACTTACAAAAAAGCTTAATCATTACTCCGATTACTAATATTCAACTAAGACCCAGCTTTTTAGGTTCGTTAAACATAGAGTTCCTGAACAACACCCTCTCACCTCTCTTACCACTTCATTCAAATTATAATGCAGATCACTTAGAAATCAAAACAATACGCATAACGCCTAGAATTATAATCAATGCGCATAATGTTTATTAATTGCATTGGCTTGCACAGTTCATAACTTCCACGTCTATAAAATAAATATTTGGTTAGCACAGTTCATAACTTC
>SAYR01030637.1:1314849-1339350 GCA_004382745.1 Argopecten irradians irradians
AAATCTTCCACGTTCTATAAAATAAATATTTGCAATAAAGGTTTAACTAGCACGAGATTCTATCACTCACCGGCTCTCAAAAGGTCTCCACTGTTCTTAAGTAGTTATTAAACTCCACAAACGGCTTAACGCTGTAGTTAATCACGTATGTTAATTAATTCTATATTTTACTACAGGTCCACGCCAAAATACACATAGTTCACACTCGATAATCCAGGATTCATAATGAAGAGCGGAACGACTTCTATTGTAATGTAGTCGATAATCCACTGAAGAAAATTCACCACAGCCTCCAATAAATATAAGGATCACACGAAGACAGTTTTCATCAATATTTTCACAAAGTTATGTCAAAATAATAAATATTAATCACTGCTTGAAAGTAGTGATCATCCTTTTATAACAATTGTTGCCACGCGATGTCCGCACTGTATTGCACGTTATGGTTACACCAATATGTAAATTAAATAAACACAAAATATCCACAATTACTAAGAAATCATTGTTTACATTGGGATCGAGTTGGATCCGATATTGAGTTTAATAACCCGCTCATTGGGGATCCTGAAACATTTTCTGTGGACGTAGCATTATTATTAATGCTAGCCCACACAATTAATTCATCGCGGGTAAATATACCAACCCAAGCCGACGATATATGTGTTATTAGCAATAATGTAGCTAACCTTCAATACTTACTTTCTATCTGTGAGAACTACAGTAGAAAATGGAGGTTCACATTTTCCGCTTCTAAATCGAAAATTGTCATATTTACTTCCAAAAATAAGCCAAATGTTTCATGTAATGTTACAGTTTATGAAAATAAACTACCAATTGTTGATAGTATTGTTCATGTTGGTATAACATTGAATGGTAAAAATAACAATGTTCAACGTACAGAACGTGCTTGTTCTAAATTAAAGTGTGGCGTAATGTCTCTTATTCGTTCTGGTGTTCACCAGTGTGCCCTGAATCCGTTGACCACTGCTAAGATTATTAAATGCAAAGTTTATCCATCTGCACTCTACGGATGTGAGTTGTGGCAATTAAAGAAAAACGAAGTATACATGCTAGAAAAAGCACAAAATTTCATTGTCAAATCTATACAAGGTTTTAATATAAGAACGAGGACAGATATGTCCACATCATTGATTGGTTGGTTTTCTATTGAAGTGTATATTAGTATTAAAAATTGTTGTTCCTTGGTAGAATATGTTCCATGGATATAGGAGTTTTAACTCGCGCAATTTTCATAAAACGTCTTTTCGATTTTAAATTGTGCAGTTTTAACAGAGGATTTATCCCTGACATTATCCAAATTTTGAAAAAATATGATTTGTATTTTGTACTGGATGGATTTTTAAAATGTGGTACATTTCCAAACAAATGCAAATGGAAACATTTAGTAGATACCCATGTTAAAAAATATGAACAGTTTCAACTTTGTGAAAGGATGAAAGCTGATAAAGATTTTTCTCGTTTTTCTCTTTTACATGAAAGAATAGAACCATATGCAATATGGAAACTTGCTTTACGTTTTCCATAGTATAGTTCATGCATTAAACGAATTGTTAAAATATGCGTAGAAATGCGCGATAATGAAAATTTATATTTGTGTCATTTTTGTGGTCTGATGTATAATGATCTCATATTGCACAGTGTACTTGAATGTAGCCACACTGAGAACTTGAGAGACCAACTGTGGTGTATTATCAGTACTGTGAAAGATATATATTTTGTTTTTTTTATCTCAATTCAATGTCAAAATATCATCTACTGCATGTTCTTCTTGGTGGACTATTTAACTACCATTTATCTCAAAATGAAATGGAAGACTTTAGACTAAATTCAATTATTATTGTTAACAAAATGTTCGTACAAAGTGGTTTCCATAACTGACCTTTTTTCTTTTCTTTTTATTTTTTTAAGCAAATATTTGATTGTATTAACTTCAACTGAAGTTATATGTATGCTTAATCTTGTGAACTCCAGAGTATTTGTATTATGTATGTTTTTGTGCTAGCCTTATATATAGACTTTTGATACGTATATATCTGTTATTACAAACTGCATGTATCATTTGTGATGTCTCATCTACATATGTTTGTAGCTAATTATTATAAGCATTCTCCGCTATTAGATAATGGCGAAATGTAGTCGAATATCTAATAGTATTTTCTTGTATTGATAGATATGTATTTATGTGTGTAACGTGTGTATGTTAGGATGTTTCTTTCTTTATTTATGTATTATTTTCTGTAAACTCTTCAATATTGGAGGAAATAAAGGAAATAATAATGGATTGGCAAATAAATATCATTCCATGATCAGCAAAGTGGATGTCGATGTGATACTTTGTTAATGAAACAATTCACCATGCATGTCCATTAAATTCATTTCGATAGACCGATATCTATGTAGCATGGTAATACTTATGGAATTTTAATATCCTCACCACCGAGAGCATAACTAAAAATCATTATTTGACAACAATGGATGTATATAATTTTTTCTATTAAAAGCCTCCACTTAACACGCATCAAGGCATAATTAATAATTTTCACAGAGCATAAATTCTGTGCTGTATCTTAATAAGGTATCATACAGGTGTGTCTGTCCATTTGAATGATTTTCACAGCTGAATTCATCAAATCTGATGGCTTTCAATAGATTACTGAAGAAATAATTGCATACAGGGGAGGGTGTCAATAAACGGCCGTCACTAATAATAGTCAACCGACCAACAAATTAATTTCTTCTGTTGATGGAATGTCACAGGGTTCCATTTCTTCAGCAGTCACTTTTGTGGTTGATTTTTTTTAACCTTTTTTAATCTATCATATTTACTAATATTCTCAATTATCCTGATTCTTCAAAGAAAAACGAGTATTCATACAAAAACAACAACTTTAAATTTAATTTTGAACAACGACTCAAGGGCCCAGTTTAGTGAGCATTTGTTAACTTGGAGTTCATTTATTCACATTTTCCTCTGAACGTCTGGTATACATGGATATTGGGTATTTTTTCTTCTTCATTAATAATAAAATAATATGAAACGGTAGGGGTATAGACATACACCCTGCCTTTTAAGAAAACAACATAGAAACTATCCGGATTAGAATAAAACCCTATATAACATACAAGGCGATACGAAATGACCTATTCAAGACAAAGATGTTAGGGTCGGCCTCTCCTAAATGGAATGTTCTACATGTTTTAATGTCTGTAGGTTTTGGGAGGATGCTGTATGGTTTTGTGTGTTTCCTTGTTATACTGGTAGGGCGTTTGAATTGTACGCTCTATCCCTATTGCATTATAAAAGGCGACTAAATTTAGTATCTCTTACTTCCATCCTAGCCTACTTTCTTCATGGTCTCCCTTGACAGCGCCTCACGTCTGGCCTTTGTGGGGAAGGCTCTGGGTACTGTCCTGCTACCAAAGACACCAAGCAGAAGATCCCATCCGGTCACATTATACTGACAACGGGCGAACCAGTCATCCCACTCCCGTTTTGATGAACGCTAAGCAGGAGCAGAAACTACCATTTTTACAGACTTTGGTGTGTCCTAGCCAGGGGACGGAACCATCAGCCTACCACACAGGGGAGAGCACTCAACCGAAGGTCAATAGTGAGGCGGTGTCAAGGGGAACGTTGGGAAGAATTATGTCAGAACAGAAAAGATAAGATCCTAAATTTAATCGCCTTTATGATCATGCAATAGGGGCAGCAGGCACCATCCTTACGCACTACCAAAAGGGCTTGCGTATGTCCATAAACTATTTACATTTCTGACCTTTTCTCCAAAACTGCTTAGAAAGTTCAATGAAATTTTGTGCCATTGTGAATTTAAGGCATAAGGTCAATAAATTTGTCATTGTTCTATTTTCTTCTCTATGACATGTTGAATGTCCAATAGCACAAAACATTATAATAAAGAACAAGACACTCACTGACTTAAATTAATTTTATTGGATTCACAGTACAATAGTTTGCATATCCATAGTCCTGTTACAGTAACGTGATGCTGACTATGTACAACCTGATGTAGCAAGTCTCAATGGATGTTGTTTTAACTCATTCACCCCTCCAAATACATTTGGACTCTTCAAGCTCAATAGTAGGAATAGTCCAATATGAAATTTCGGGGATGAAAGAGTTAATGTATATCTTTAAACTTACAGCCTATATTTCTTACAGTGTTACAGTAAATTATAATTTTAAAGCATTAACCGGTTTAATTTTGTCAAGCTGAAATATTTTTTGTTTCCAGGTATACTGTTTTGTTAATATGTATACGCTATTCTACATACGTTCAAGTAAATATAGGTGAGAAAACAAATGGTGTTTGTTAAAATAACTCTGTCACTTTCTTTTTCTAAAATGTAAATCTCAGTTGTTTTTGATTTCATTTGCAGCTGAATAAAATCAAGAATATGTGTTAGACAAGTTTCGTCTGTCTGTTTATCATTAAAGTATAACTACACTCAGAAAAATACTTATTTCAGAATCAACATTCAGTAATTCTGTGGAATCCATGGTCTTTTTCATAGACAATAACTCCTGACGTATGCGATATATATAACTAGCCATTAATTTTAAACGGCTCGTCGAAATGGCATTTAATCAATTAATTAATATACAACAAATCTTCAATGGAATGTGAAAACAAACAACAGCATCATTTAAGAGCATTCCATTAAAAATCATTAATAATAAAATATCTCAAAATCAAAAGGAGGTAATTCAATACATAATAATAATAATTCAATACACTTTAAAAAATAATTGTAATAAAATATCATTATTAAATATAATGATATGTAAACAAATACGATAAGACATGATAATGCATGATAAACATTAACTTAAGCTAACCATGCTGATCTGTAAGGGCTAATTTCCTACTGTAGGGCTGTCGGGTAATCTGAGTCTGTGGATGATTGGTTATCTTATGCCTTTTTATACCTCTACCATAAACTGGGGTCATATAGCACGACATATCTATGACCTTTCACATTCAAATTTCAAAAAGGCGAGGACATTTTATACGAACATTTCTATTTCTAACAAAGTACAGAACTTTCACACATCATGTATATAATATTTAGTAACATTTTAGGTATTCAAACGATGTCCATATCTTGTATGGTTTTTGACAACCCCTAAGCTTACATCGTCCTATCAATGTGATGCTGACTCCAAATGAACATGCAGTCGAAAAAGAATGAATTTGAACAATCATGACAGAAATGAAGGGCTTAATTCTTGTGTACAATATTATATACCCAGACAGTAGAAGAAACTGTATTTTTATTTTGGATGTAATGAATATATTGAATGTAGAAGACTAATGGCGTCATTCAAGCAAGATTCAAACTTTTGTATTCGACCCAATAAAAAAATCCCCTTCCACTTCTATGAGGCTTACGCTTCCTTTCAATTACTATTTCAAATTAAATGCGGTGTTAAAATAATAAAAAACATGTTGGTTTCTCTCTTTAACTCCTTTCCAAATTGATCTATGGTTTACTTTGTGCATTACTTATAGGTTAGTTCAAATTTGGTTATAACAAAACCCCACATTTTTTTCAATATTTCTGGGCGTTTATTGGGTCTAATATGGTAAGTCTATTTTGGCATCCTGTCTGATAAAAATGAATTACCTGAGAAACACGACAGCTGTTAAAGATGAAATATATTTTGATGGAATGATAAGATTCAAATAAGCATGGTCAAACATACTGGTAATGCTTATATTTTGTTTTACAATAAAATCACATATGTTTCTCTGAAAAAGGATGTTTTCTTTAAAACATATCATCACAATTTATACCTTCCTGCAAGGGGAGATAATTCTGTAAAATGTGAATACAAAATGACCTGTGGGTATATGATGTAGCTGGAATTAACTTTAAATGATATTTTACTGAGACAGATCGACATTAAATTTCTAGATGCTGAATTAATGATATATATTAGCAATTTTTTGCCATTTTTTGTTTTCATAACATTATAAGGTTGACATCTAGTCTATTTCTATGGGTAGTGATATTAAATAAATGACTTCTGTAAGAGGAGAAATACAATTCAGTCAAAGTTCTCATGTTTAGTTTGATTGTAATGTCCTATTATAATAAACAACCATATTATTACAGGAAAGCTGGAGTACCTGGAGAAAAACCACCAACCAACAGTCAGTACCTGGCAACTGCCTCACATAGGATTCAAACTTGCAACCCAAAAATGGAGGGCTTGTGGCAATATATGCCCGATATCTTAATCACGCGGCCACCACTGCCCCTTAGCTTCAGATTGACCAGTCTAGCAAATAATGGAGATTGACTTATTGATTATATATAGCACTATAGAGAGAGAAAAAAAGCCAGAAAACTTAACACTTAACAGTTATAACTTAAACAATTTTATTATTGGACAATATCATAGCATATACAGGTGTCGGAATACACAGTGTATCAGTATACCCAGTGTCTGTATACATAGTGTGTCAGTATACACAGTATGTCGGTATATAGTGTCTGTATACATAGTGTGTTGATATACACAGTGTATCAGTATACCCAGTGTCTGTATACATAGTGTGTTGGTATGCACAGTATGTCGGTATATAGTGTCTGTATATATAGTGTGTTGGTATACACAGTGTCTGTATACATGCTGTGTCAGTATATATTGTATGTATACATAGTGTGTTGATATACACATTGTCTGTATATATACACAGTGTGTCGGTATACCCAGTGTCTGTATACAAAGTGTGTCAGTATACACAGTATGTCGGTATACACAGTGTCTGTTTACATAGTATGTTGGTATACACAGTGTATCGGTATACCCAGTGTCTGTATACATAGTGTGTCGGTATACACAGTGTGTCGGTATATCCAGTGTCTGTATACAAAGTGTGTCAGTACACACAGTATGTCGGAATACACAGTGTATGTATAAATAGTGTGTTGATATACACAGTGTCATTTTACACAGCGTCTTAATATACTGTGCCTACATAAACAGTATGTCACTTTACACAGAGTGTCGGTATACACAGTGATAACCTCACACCAATCCTAAAGCTGCCTTCCAGTACACAAAACATTATAACAGTAACATTACACAACAGAAACATTAATAGATTCCTATATACTCCACTAACTGTCCAACTCAAATCTTAACGAAAATCAGCATCAAATTTCTCATTGTGAATATTGGCTCAAGGTCTTTATTAATTAATACATTCAAAACTGTAACTTATGTTAAGTCATTAATTAAGACAATTAATCAAAGTCTGTTTCATGATCTCAGGACCAGGCTTCATTGATGTTTTTTCTTCAAATCTGTGGTTATTTCTTTTTAAAATATTTTATTATTTAATTACATAAAAAATTCATGTTTCATATTTCCAAACCATGTAAACATATTTTGTTGTCTTATCTTATTTCAAATTTTCTGCTGAAATAACATATACCCATGTAAATCTGAAAAAAAACCAATTTAAACTGAAAAAAATGCATACAACTATGAAAAAACCACTTGAAAATACAGTGGTACACCTTTCTTTTCTGGTATGAATGGTCTCTTTAAAGAACAGAAAATATGGATGTAATATTTTACTTTTCAAATAAAGATTTAATTTTGGATAAACTTGATAAAAAGAAAATAAGTATGCATCTATATAAGAAGTACCTTTACACATGAGCTAAAACATACTGCACCAACAATTCAGTACTATAAAGATCAAGGGGAGACAATCCAAAGAAATCTGTGAGAAACCTACATTTCTTTAAGAGATTTGACAACAATATCAGTAATTACTTTGACATTATTGTAAATGAATTCTGATATCAGCATGATCAGTGTGAATATGGAAAATAATACTAAAAATCAAACAGCAATGACAAATAAAATAAACTGATAAAAAGGGAGGGGGAGGGAGATGAGAAAAAATAATTAAGAATGAGATCAAATGAATATCACAACAAACATGTAAATAAATCAGGAGTTTGATATTACAAGCAGACAAAAAAAATGTTTCAAAATTACAGAAAAAATATTAAATTCAAAATTATTCAAATACACAAAAGACAATATATTTAGACTGGCATATCGAAAATATAATGAAAATCGAAAACTGCCAGTCTAATAAATATAGATATGTTGAAAAATTATCAAATTATAACAAAATTAAAGTTATCAAATTCTACTTTATATCTAAAATAAGGCAAATTGAAAATAAGGCAATTCATTAAGCTAGTAAATAAGGCTACAATGAAACAAATGATTTTACAAATTAAAAAATAATTAAGACACACCTTAGAAAATTATATATGAAATTGATGTTATATATTTACTGACAGCTGTATTTACTTAATTCTTTTCAAGTTGGCCTTTTCCTACTGAGGATTAACCTTTGACCTTTTGTGGAAGATTCAACCTTTGCTGATAGTAATGTGTAGCCTTCGAACTTTGCTGGGGTTAAAGGTTAAGGGTTAAGGCTATTTTGATTGATTAGCAGATCAGTTGTTTCTAAAATCAGATTGTATTGCCGACAGTAAGTTAATTCAATGTAAACAAGAGATGCAGCAATAAAATAAAACAAAATGTTGAATTACTAATGTAAATCCGTGATCTATTTATGGAAGAATGGCATAATAATAAATAAACATTTGCTTCTTTATCAATCACTCTTATGATCTGAATATTAATTATCATTAAAATGGCAAAGATAAAAATGAGTTAATAAATGAACTGGAACAATGGAAGCAAATCTGCCCTGTTTTGTAATTTTGTTAAATCTGACAATTAAATGATACATGTACAATCACCCTGCCATCCCTGAGATTCCAATATGGGTTCTTTGATATCTAACAAATGGACCAGTCCAATGAAAATTTTAGGGAGGGGCAGAATGGCTATAAATAATCTGTTGTACAAGAACCTAGTATCACAATACTTAACAGTCATCTCCCTTTATGGGGGAAATTTTCTTTAATTTATAATTTTCTAAATATTAACATCACAGTTCCCTCAACTGAACTCAGTGACACATTTCAATAACTGGATTATCTCCCTTTTAAATTGTACTTTTTCACACGGAGATGATTAAAGGCTTTTTGAGTTACTTCTCCTTTGTCTTTAAAGCCTTGATTTAATTCACCACAGAAGCGAATATGTATATCCCAGAATTGAATTCACAAGTTCAGGAATTCATTTTTCCATGGAAAAAAATGATAAGAGTTGTCTCCCCTTACACGTGAACATTGCTTCACATCACAATCAGCTAGGTTTCATATGTTATCGTCCATGGTGTTTCACATATCACCACCCACTAGTTTCCAAGGATCTCGTTCTGTGGACCGTCGTAGATACAGTGATGTCAGAACATTCGTCTGAATCAGAACTTGTATCGGGATGCTGAAACAATAATATCCTTTGATCAGAGCAGAATCAAACAATTCTCTAATTCCAATCAGAAAATACAATACTGAAAACCAACTACTAAATTTTGCAATTTTCATTTCAAAACAAGTTTGCGAAGATTGACATTCGCCGATTTAAATATTTGAAGATAATTCCTATCAATATAAATTACGTAGATGTTAATTCGCAGAGATAAAATTTCATGAATTTACTTTGATCATGAAATATATGTTTTATGTCCTATTGATTGTCAGGATAATTTAACGACATGCAAGGCTCTGAAAGGCACAAAAAAGTTATAGAACTCTGAGAAAAACCATCAACCTATGTTTAGAACAAAAAAGAATTCAAATTATGAGCGATTAAAGAAATTATTGTGATTTAACAGGTATCAAAAGCTTTGTGTGAGATTTTCTCACCTCGAATACACGTTCTGGTGAAGCAGACACCTGGTTCCGGATTTTCCTAACAGTAAGTTCCTTGTCGGAGAGTCCGTCGGATATCACAGCACAGTTAGCTAGCTCCATTTGGAGATTCTCGGAGCTGTTCGTGGACAGAAGTCCGTCCGGAGTATCCTGAGCAGAATGTTCACTCGTATTCTCCTCCTCGGATAGGATTCCTTCCGAACTGATCGTAGAACAGTAAGATCTTCTGTTACGTGCTCGTCTTTTGTCGTCCTCGCTTACCTCCCCTTCCTCTGAAGACCAGGAATCATCAGAATTCTGGAGAAAAAAACATAAGAGTTATCTCTCTTGGAATGCATTGAAATTTATAATTCACTGTGTCGTAACAGCTAAACAATATTTACCTGAAAGTAAATATTGATCTTAATATATTCAAAATTTATAAAACACACTTTTTCCTAGAATTACTAGATAAATTGATTTTAAACTTGAGGTTAGATGTTTAATACAAACTCATTTCAATTGCCCAGGCATACTATTAAAACTGTATAGGTTTGAAACAATTTTGTTCTATTCAGCATCTTTTCATTTTTTCCCTCAATTTTTTAAATGCCCTGGGCACTTATTGGGTCATATACGATATATATGTACATTTGTATATACAACCGTTATAGTGGTTGCACAAATTTATCACTGTGCTAACCTTTCCAAGATTACATTTCTGCTCAAATTTGATTACATTTAAATAACCTGGTTTACAGAAATTATTATGTTGTGATATTTAGATTTATTTAATACACATGTATCTCTTGCCAAGCCTATGAAATGGACGAGCTCTTTTGAGTACATTTCTATATTTAGTTTTATGACTATTTCCTACGTACCTTTCTTGGTCGGTTGGGTCTGTGATCGTGCCGATGTCGTGGAATATTTACAGAATCACTGGAATCTAAACTGCTCATCCGTTGTGCGATATGTGGCTGTTTTGGCGATAGTTGCGGTTCACTGGTTGTGCGCGTTACGCTCTGATTACTAATGGTGAGATCGTCTATCACAGGAATGGCTGTACTTGTGGTACAAGTACAAGTGCACGCAATGGAAGTGTTCGTGGTTATATTAGTAGAGTCTATAGGACAGTTTAAATTCTCATTCGAGTCTTTTTCTCTCGTAGTTGTTTTGATTTCATTGTTTTGGTTCTCCACTAAATCGTAGAGGGCTTGGGAGGGGCTCCGACACGGGGAGCCCCCAATGGAGTCCCCCAAATTACTTTCTACATCGGCACTAGCTCGACTTGACCGCTTACTGCTAGGACACGAATTGTCAGTACAATCACCGTCACAACCAAAACAAACGTCATTCAAATTCTTCTCGTTTCTCACATTATCCCTTGGCTTATTTTCATGACTTCGTAAGACGGCTTGTTCAGGAATTGCCCTGCCTGGTCCTTGATAGGGAAACCGTGACGAAGGCAACGGTGTGTGCTCAAGACGTCGCAGAGCGACTGATTTCACTTGGAGTTCATCGTTTAACACATCCTTGACCGGACTCTTGGCTGGACTTCCCATTATATTACTTAGCGAGCCTTTACTGTTGGTTCGACGATGCCGACTTTTTCTCATTCTCTGCTTCGTTGGAGAAGGGAGAACGACTTCGGAGCTTGTGGTCATACTGCTGTCCATGTTAGGATTGTCCGGACTAAAACAGACAGAAATAATGTTCATTAGGACATGAACACATGATGATGTAATCATATTGATTCCGCAAAATCATTATTTTTTCCATCTAGAAGTGGCCGGGGTACGCATTTGAAAATCATGATAAGTTCGTTTCAATTATCCTAATCAGAAATTTCCTGACCTAATAGAGATATCACCATAACTAATGATTATACCTCAATGGCTTTCAAGTATTAATTAGGCAGAAACTCTAATCAACTAATTCTGACTATATCCATCAGAATTTTAGACGCTTCATCAAAACTTGCCTTTTACAATCCCATCACTAGTAGTCAGTAAAGAGATTGTGAGTCCTCTGGGAAACACATCAATAGTTTTAATTACTCTTTTATCTTGAATATTCAATTCGGAAATACGCCTTTCCGCTGCATCTGGCATAGTACAGTAACTAAACTGGATAGAAAATAAGGCTGAAATCTATAGTGAAATAGTACATATTTCTAATGTCAGTCATTCTTACATAAAGGTATAGGCCAATTTGAGGCTGTCAATCAAAGCGCCTAGGAACCGCACAGGACTTTTTTTTTTGTATTGTGTATATGCTACGACATTTGCTCTAAGAATGAACAGGCAGATACACATGTATGTCGCGAGCATATAGTGTGGCTAGATGCATCTTGGGATATCAGTCATTTGGTTTGCAAGAATTAATTAAGTACAAATTTCTTTGTCAACAGATACGAAAATTGCTTTTGTTGACAAATATGTTTTGATAATGATCATTTTAATAGACATCCATGTGACCTTTGAACTATTGTATTACCTTGTGACCTCTGACCCTGACTTGTACATGCGTTTTTTACTGAGTCTCTCAATCCGTTCCTGAGCACGAATCACAGGACGAACAATACTCTTCCTTTTCTTTGTGTACATGGCCAACTGTTGTTCTCGTCTGTAAGACAGAATGGAGAAATTAAAGTTAGAATTGGTGAGTGTATATCTTTCTTTTACAAAACAAAACAGAAATTATATTGAAATATGACAACTAGTGCTTAATTATCACATTTAATCTGCAAGATATCCAGTGATTTGACCCATGTAATATTTTTGCATATGTCACTTAAGTGTAATATAACTTGGAGCACTTTTCATTTGAAATTCATGGTGATGTCATGTCTTGAAGTCAGGATTCGAGGACAAAACGGTGTCCTCTGCTGGATTCTCGCGACACATTTTGACCTTGCATGGGTCTTCAAACTGAGGGTTGTTGCAATGAATATGTGATCAAAAGTATCTTAAAGTATTCATATTATATTGGATTCTTCAGTTTCCAGATAAATCAACTGACTCAAAGAAGTCTGAGAGATCAAAATTATTAATAATATGTGTAATAAATAATTAATCTCAAAATCTTTAAGTTATGTATGAAGATCTTTAGAAGGAATGGTCAGGTACACTTTAAAGAGGCTAAATTCACTAGATGAGTTCCCTCCCAAAACCTTTATGTTCTATATAGAAATCTTTAGAATTCTCAGGTATACATATTCAGGAGGCTTACTTGATGAGTTCCCTCTCGCGCTTTTCGAGCTGCAGCATACAGGCAGTGAGTTCCATGTATAGGTTGTTAGCTCTCTCGAGCTTCCTCTCGTAATGTTCACGAACATCCTGGGCATGTCTGTAACAAAAGTTGGAGTTATCTCCCTTGGTATGTAACTTCAAATTAAAGTACAAAGTGAGTAAAGGTCATAAAATACATCTTGGATTGGACTTAGTGGGACCTTGATTGTCATCATAAATGAAACTATAATGAGACCTATAGTTAGTAACACTGACCGTAACTCCTCCCTTATGACCTATATTTAGTAACACTGACCGTAACTCCTCCCTTATGACCTATATTTAGTTACACTGACTGTAACTTCTCCCTCACGACCTATATTTAGTAACGCTGACCGTAACTACTCCCTTATGACCTATATTTGGTACTACTGACCGTAACTCCTCTCTCCTTCGTTTGACCAATTCCTCCTCCAGGTGGGGCATATGTGACCCTTCACACCGGATCAACTGTAATTGTTGAGCGATCTCCTCCTTCCAGGATGCCTGGGAAAATGAAAAAAAAATGTATCAGAAACTGGAAACAATGGAAAAATATGACACATATATGGGTACGTGGGTTGGTAATATTTTTTTTCCGTTTCAAAGAATTTCATTGACAATTAAATGTCAGATGGATTAGACAGCAGGCATTGCCTATGTATGTATTCTCTCCATTTGCCATATGATGCTGGGTCATACAAATCAGATTATGATTAAATCAATTAATTTATATATATTGACAAGTTTCACAATTAACTGCAGCAAAAAGTTTTCAAATTTGGATTCAGGACTCCAAAGACATCTATCTTGTATCTGAAATGTATACAAATGTATGATGGTCATCATTTACCTATTCAAAATACAAAAAAATGTTTTCTATGTCAGACAATACTTATAATGATCAGATTCACGCACCTGTGACATTTTGAAGTCGTCATGGGAATAACTCAAGAGTTCAGGAGACGCGATCTCCAGATGCATGAGGACCTGGCGAAATGATGGCCGATTCCTCGTTTTGGCACTCCTTTGATAGATAAAAATAAATATAGATTATTCAAGTCTGAGAACTATAGGTATTCATATCTATATGTATAAATATAGTATTGTATCATTCAATATTCAGTTTAACAAACCAGAAGATTTGACCTTTGAACTTTACATACAATAGTCGAGACAGCTAGATTAGACCTTTGACCTTGACCAGTGTAGCATGATCATGACAAAATAGATATGTACAGCATTAAGTTTTGAAAGAGTTATAACCTTTGACCTTTGACTTTACCTTGGTACATTTTTATGAATAAACTTACAAGACACAGCATTATCCTTTGAAAGATATATACAAGCATATCTGACCTTTGACCTTTGACCAGAGCACATT
The DNA here is from genome assembly GCA_004382745.1 of Argopecten irradians irradians. NCBI lineage: Eukaryota > Metazoa > Mollusca > Bivalvia > Pectinida > Pectinidae > Argopecten > Argopecten irradians. The sequence continues at coordinate 1,329,349 of SAYR01030637.1, forward strand.
ATATCAATAGTTTTAAGTTAAAGATACCGAAGCATGTTTTCAAAGATTTGGCAGATTTGAACTTTGACCTTACCAGCATTGCCTCATTAGTAACTTGAAGCCCTCTGGACAGGTTGTGGGTACAGGTAGGTGGAGGCTGTTGCTACCAACGCCCCAAATTATGGCTGACGAGTCGACGTCTTTGTATGGAATTTCAGCAGACAATAGCTCCCAAAGCACTACACCAAATGACCTGGAAGAAGAATTGGGTAATTTTGAAAATCCATGGACATGGAAGCAATAAACGATGATAAACTTTCAAGAAGAAACAGGTAATTTTGAAAATCCATGGAAAAAGAAACGATAACCGGTGATAAACTTTTAAACGTGTCACCAATTACCTTGAAATGTTAAGATAGAAGATAAAATTCACCATGCTTGCATGGACATAATCGAAATATGTATCAAAGTCTTGCAATATAATATTCTTTTGAAAAACCAAAATACTACATATAAAAAAAGTTTTATAAAAACTTTATACCCCAAAAGGTTAAATGTACTTGATTTAAGTTCATCAAGTTATTTTTTTCTTTTTTTTTACAGATTTTCTGAAGCTGATTTAGATTTTTTTTGTTATACAGATTTTCTGAAGCTGATTTAGATTTTTTTTTTTTTAAAGTGTAGGGGATTCGCATCAGCTGTAATCTGCACAGTAAGCCAGATTAATTAATCATTTATCAGTACAGTAGGTTTATCTGAAGGATAACGACTATATTATCAGTAACAATGAGTGTGTGGCCTTAAATTACTTGCTAACTACAAGACCACCCACCTGCATTTAAGGGTTACACTTTATGCATTCGCCCCTGCAATTTCATAATGGACTGCTCTATCGTCTGACTTAGGTGAGTCTAAATTTGTCTTTAGGGGTCACGATTAATCTACTAAGACATTGTGTTGTGTTAATTGGATGCACTGGCTTAAATTTATCTAATTTACACAACTCTATACAGCAATGTGGTATCAGATAAACTTTCACCATGGTCAAAGTGATTTTAGTACAATTTTCAATTTTCATTTAGAGGATGTAATGTTGTATGTATTGCTCAATTTCAATGGTATCATAATTTTGGGATTTAAGTTTGGTGTATATACTAAAGTATATATTGCAGGTCACAGACAGGAATTACTTTTTCAGGGTCAAGCTTTGCAAATATATTTATTGAGATGAATATTCATGGCTTATTTTATAGTTATACATATCCTAAATATTTTACAAAAAAGAATAAAAAATTTAAAAAAAAGTACCATTTCTCAAATTAAAAAGACACTGGACACCTATATGAGGCACCTTGAGTTGAAGTTACATATAATAATATTCCTAGCTGTTATGATTTTTTTCTTCAGAAAACCATACTTTGGAACCTACCAGATGTCTACTTTCTCGGAGCAGGGTTCATTTCGGATCACCTCTGGAGCCATCCATGCTACCGTTCCAGCAAATGACATTTTGGTACTTTTTTCATTCCAGGTCCGACTCGTCCCAAAATCGGAGATCTTCACTACATCATTCTTTGCCACTAAAACACTGAAAATAGATTCAGATTTAAATAGAAAGTCAGGTTAAAAAAAATCCTTTAAATGTGAATGAAGCTCGAGTTTACCAGGCAGAGAGAAATCAATATCCCTCCGCCTTGCCTAAATATTGATTCTGCAATAAAACTTGATTATATACGAGAAACGTACAATACTAGATAATATATTAGAAGGGAGAATTGCAAAACACTTAAAAGTTGGATCTCAGAAGGAATCTTTAAGACAAACTGAAAAACACTTTTTACAATGTAAACTCATGTAAACTGAAACATTTGAAATGTCCCCAGTGGGTTTCAAAGACTAAACACATTTTAACATGCAATTAAAGACCAAATTTCTAACCAGTTTGGCAATTTACAAGATCTACTTTAAATTTTGCTTTTACTTCTGAGCAGACGAAAACAATCCAATGCAGTGTAATGTAATTAAAGACTTACTTTGATGAAATGATATCCATGTGTATATAAAGACTGAATGCAAAACCTTTGATAATAAAGATTCCAATACTGTACTTGATATATAGATATGGTTTTGTTGACAATAATTATGGCTCATAAAAAATGAAAAGTGAAGGTCTAATAGAATCACCCTGGCTTAGACCTCTGAATATTTAGATAAAGACATGCAATCTGACTTGAGGTCTCTGTGTATAGCGTTATCACTTACTTTGGTGACTTGAGGTCCCTGTGTATAATTTTGTGATTATGAAGATAGTTCATGCCACTAGCGATCTGTTTCGTCCAGTCTAGAACTAATTGTGGTGGTATTTCTTTTCCGTCCCGAAGAATCTCGTAAAGTTGACCATAGGGACAGTATTCCATGATGATACAGTAACATGGAGCTTGTGTGCATATACCTCTGTAGAAATAAAAACATGGTTAACATTTAAAATAAAATAAAAATTCCAGGGAAAAAATACTACATGCATCAGGACAAACTTGATTGACACCTTTGCCAAGATTGCCTCTTCAGTCTAGATTGTCTCTTTAAGACTTTGGCAACCTAGAAAGATTATGCAAAGAGCAGGTATGCAGGTCTTTTATCGTGCATAACAGAGGGAGACGGTTTTAAAACTTTAGTTCTTGATATCATAATTGTTTAAAAACTTATTCAAATGTGGTAATATTTGAGTGGTACACCGTGAAAAGGTATATAGGCTTAGGTAAGTGGTTTCTGTAATAGTCTATACTTACTTAAATGTGATGATATTCGGGTGGTTAAGTTTACGGAGATTTTTGATGTCTGTCTCTTTCACATCACGGACTTTCTTGACCGCCACTTCCTCACCGTTAAGTTTCCCAAGGAAGACTGCACCTTGTGCACCACTCCCTAGCCACTGCAGGTCTGTGATGTTCTCAAATGGAATCTCCCAATCATCTACAACAATGAAAATATACCCATAATAAACAAATGGAATCTCCCAAACATCTACGACAATGAAAGATACCCATAATAAACAAATGGAATCTCCCAATCATCTACGACAATGAAAGATAACCATAATAAACAAATGGAATCTCCCAATCATCTACAACAATGAAAATATACCCATAATAAACAAATGGAATCTCCCAATCATCTACGACAATGAAAGATACCCATAATAAACAAATGGAATCTCGCAATCATCTACAACTATGAAAATTACACACAAAAACTTTGCACTGTGTATAACAAAAAAGAGCAAAAGAGTATATTCCATAAATGTAAATTTTCTATGGAATTCCATGGAAAAAATCCTTGGTGTATGCATGGACAAGTTCCTTGGAATCAATGGAAAAGTTCTGTTTTAGATATATGGAATATTAGTTATTATAGATTATATAAGAAATAAATATACAATAAAACCTGTCTATAAAAGTCACTCAAGGGACTAAGAATAAATGGTCATTATGACAAAGTAGTATTAAACTATTTATACACAAGGCAAATTACGTGGAAAATAGACCATTCGAAACCCTTAGAAAGAAAGCGGTCTTATTAAGCAGGTAGTCTTTATACAGAGGTGGTCATTAAAGGCAGGTTTGACTATAAACATTTGTAAATGCATTCCTCTCTCTTTTTTAATCATTCTTCCTTCTGTTTTTTTTCCTGGACTGTTATAACAATAGAGATTCTAAACTCCATTACATACGTGACTTCTACCAGTCACTGACAATCCAGAAACAGTTTGCCTTTTTTAAACAATTAATCTGGTTTGTGTTTTTGTTGGAGTCCAATACAATTTGAATAATGAACAGTGAGTGTTTTCCCCTTCCTTCGTATCGATCAACGGAATTGTGTTTTACGAGAAACTTGTGGCACCGTTTGTCTAGGCCATAGGTAGGCTGGCGTCTAAGCCCTAGGGAGAGGTCCTGCATTGCGCTAACCCAGCGCCCTATTGAAAATTTAATAACCTTTTATATCTGGGACTATAGCGTAAGCCGCGTTTTACATGTCTTGCTATTCAGGTCAAACAATGGGCTTGCGTTAGGTCACATCGCCTGATCAATCGCCCTGTATGGCTACTCAATACAGCCACGACTTATCAAACGGCCTCCGACACAAAACCATCACATCTCAATTGGTTAGATCTAAATATCAATATGATATTGTTCTCACTAAATGTCAGGACTTACTTAAGCGGGATGAAGAATAAAATATCCATATACATACAGCTGTGTGAAAGTCAAATCTATATTTGATAATTCAGTTTTAAAAAAAAATGATATACTTCAATATACTCTAAAATTTTTCCATAACGACCACCCAAGCGACATATTGGAAAAAAAATAAAAAATGGCCTTCATGCCCAATTGGTATTTATACACAGGTTAAATTGTACTTAACTTGTCTGTTTAGTAGTGTAATTATAACCCCATGAAAGTGGTTCTATTAAAGAGGTGGTTAAAACACCATTGAATTTCAACAACAAGCTGAATGAACATCCACGACCCTTATTGATACTATCCCTCCATTTTGTTTGCAATTCCAGAACACAATTTTGATGACAATTTTAGATTTGTAGCGTACCTAAATATTCCCCATGTCCTGTGATAGTATATAATCAGTCTATGATAAATCTAATCAAATAAATTTAACATTCTGAATAAATACAAATCTGTAATAGCAACTGTAGCAATAATTCGTCTGATTGGCACTTCCTAAGGTCAAATGTCAATAGTATCTGTCCAAGCCGTCTCTGTTGGAGCTATAATGATGTTGGTTTTGTGAACATGCTAAACATCAGTCATGTCTGATCAAATATTGATATTTACACAGTCTAGGCACGAATTGGCTATTACTCCGGCCACGATTGACCACACCAACTCATATTTTAGTCTTGTCCTTCAAATGACCTTGCTACATTCCCATTGTGCTGTCGCTGTCGCCCGATAATGAAACTGGTTGCTATGCTAACAAAGTTGTCATTTTAGAATCCATTTGATGCATATCAAAAGAAGCCCCAGATTAATCGTTTAAAAGGATCTTACGTTTCAAAGAATGTCGTTATGATGAGCCCATATCATTGGAGACTAGATTAAGCTGCCTCCATTAAGATCAAGATAATGTTTGCAGTGTGCTTATGAGGAAATTCAAACAGAAACTGCTCTTAAACCATGAAATCAATGCTGCCATTTCAAATGATGACTTTTTTTTTAATGTTCTAAATCAACCCTTGAATATAGCTGTACTAAATAATACAAATTTTAAGTAAATGTAAACAACTTAGAATTTCAATGAAACAATTGACATACAGATGTATAATGAAATTAAGAATCAAATAAATCAGATCAATTGTTACCATGATATAATGATAAATGATAAATAAATACTAGTATATACAGTATGTACAGGTATTCTGTCATGGATTACATATAAATAGCCAATTATTTTCTCTGTGGTACTTTCGCAATTTTGAAGCACAATTTTGATCGAGAAAATGTTTTCAATCAAATGTTTGAATTATAATATACCATAAGCTAAATCATGACAATAAAGGACTCACTTTAACTCCCCCCCCCCCTTTTTCATGATTATATCCATAAACATACCAGTAAATTCACTCAAAAATTACAAATGCTTCCACCTCTATAAAATTGAGATGAAAGGACTGGAGAGATAAGATAGCTATGATGTGCACATGGAAAATAAAATGTCATATTCCCAAATCAGGTGAATTTTAATTTGAAATAGCAGCAGCTCGCCTACACAACCGTGAATGTTTCCCAGACTATTTGGTAAAATGTATTTTCGGTGAGAATTAAGAGCCTGTAAAAATACTGTTTAATGTTTTTTCTGTCCGACATTAAACTGTCTGGAATGATTGAACCACTTTGTACCACCGAGTTTTGCACCATTATAAATATAGACTTACATCCCATAATATGCCTGCCCAATTGCAAGCCTTACAGTACAGCTCTAAAACACTTTGGCTAAATCACCATCAACATCAAAAGTATCATTACATAATTGATCCCATCTATTCCAATACCTAGTCCCCAACCTCAAAGCAGCCCAAAGTACCATGATAGAATCCATTGTTTGCTGAATAAAAAGCAATTAGTTCCTGGATGCCATAACATCTAAATAGGAAATAGTTTTTCTTGCATTATGAATGACCCACATTTTGTAGTTTAAAACTTGAGATTTGATTGACAAAAAAATTATGAAAATTTTAATGAGGACTATGATCGAATCCATTAATAAATAAGAAGGATCATTACCAGTACATTCAACTGATTGCTGATTAAAAAGTAATTAGAAGAAATTTCAAAATTAAACGAAGACATGAAGTTTGATATGAATTTTCTCACATCAACTTCACGCTGAGAGATTACATGAGATGACATGCGCATGCGCATAAGATTCAGTTTTTAGAGTCAGTATGTATTATTGTATTGAATAACTTCATAGGGTGGGCAAATGATTTATAACTAATCAGTAAATTAAGTGGTGGGTGTAATCTCTCAGCGTGAAGTTGATGTGAGAAAATTCATATCAAACTTCATGTCTTCGTTTAATTTTGAAATTTTCTCACATCAACCACGCTGAGAGATCCCATGAGATTTCAGAGTCAATACAATAATACATTAAAAAAGAAAAGACCACAAGAGAACAAGAACTGTTGATGAACAGAGTTTAATAATAATAATACTAATAATGCATAATTCAACAATTCACAATTTCACTTAATGAATTGTCAGTTTCTTGTTCTGAGTCTCTGTTGTAGAAACGGCGAAACGTACAGTCATTAGACCAACCTGCAGCCTTCAGAATTTGTTGCAGTGGTACTTGTCTTTTAGCAGCTGCACTGGTTGCTGCGGCGCGTGTACTATGTGCGCCGAACTCCGTCACATTAATTCCTGCACTTAACATAACGCTTTTTATCCATCTGGATATTGAACTCCGACACACCGGTTTGTGTGGAGGCACAGTTCCAATGAACAAAAGATCAGTATTTTCACGCAAAAGTTCTGTTCTGTCTAAGTATGCTAACATAGTACTATACACACATAATGCCGGTTTGTCGTGAAATTTTGACACACGGATTGGTACCTGATGTGAACCAGGTCTCGATGTTTTTAACACATTTCTCGTATACAAAGTCATAACATTTTCTGAGAAATCTATACCAATAGTCTCTAGTACATGTAGATAATGTCCTCTCTGGCCAGTGACTAGAGCTAACAACATTGCCAATTTCTTAGTTAAATCTAAAAGTGTCAACATATTTACAGGGTAAAGAGATTCTAAAAAGTTTAAGACATTAGAAACATTCCAAGTTCTACTATATCTAGGTAAACATGGCCTACTGGCAAACACGCCTTTAATTAATCTACGAACTAAGGGATGATTCCCTATTGGATTGTTAGAAGATAATTCAAGAGAACTAATCGCTGATCTAGCAGTGTTGATAGCACTGTAGCCAAGTCCTTGATGGTATAATGCAGTCAAAAACTCCAACACAGAGTTCAGGTGTAAAGATGGGGTATATGGATTAATTTCCCTTTCACCACAAAATTGCAGCCATCTCGAGAGATAACTCCTATACTGTTTTTGAGTGCTATCTTTCCATGACGCTGCGACAAGGTTGGCAACGTCTCCCGAAAAACCAAACTTTTGCAAGGTACACCGGACACCTGGAAAGCTCCTAAGTGCATTTTGCGAAGAGGGTGGACTTTGTTGTTGTCCGTTGGATGTTGAAGAGTCCGGCTGAGAGGGGGTAGAATGAAACATGGTCCTGATACCAGTCTCAGCAACACTGGAAACCAAACTTGTGTTGGCCATATTGGGGCTATCACAACCATCTCCGATGTCGAGTCCTCCTCCAGTTTCCGTAGAAGGCGGTGCAGCACACTGAAGGGAGGAAAGGAATAAAACACAGTGTTAGTCCATGATAGTGAAAAAGCATCTACAGCAACTGCCTGTGGATCAGGAAGATAAGACACATATTTTGGCAGTCTATGATTGAGTCTAGATGCAAAAAGATCCACCTGAATAAAGTCATATCTATTGTGTAATGTAGTAAACACATTGGAGGTTATCATCCATTCCATATCATCCGAAAGTTGACGTGACAGGGCATCAGCCTGTCCATTAGAATGACCTGGGATGTGTGATGCTGACAACCAAATGTTTCGTTTTATACACCACAACCATATTTCTCTAGTTAACATATGAAGCTGATCGGTACGCCCTCCCATATGCTGAATGTATGCAACAGCCACTGAATTATCCATTTGTAAACGAATATGGATGTTAGACTTCTCACTACATAAACTTTGCAAAACAAGGAAAGCCGCTTTCAGTTCTAACACATTTATATGTTCTGTTTGTTCCTTGTAAGACCAGTGACCTCCAGTATGAATATTAGTGTTATGTAGAAAACCACCCCAACTGGTCTTAGAACTATCAGTGTTGATAAAAATGTCAGGATGGGAACGAACAAGACATTTACATGCAGCAGGTAAGTTATCAATCCACCACTGTAAGTCTTGGAGTGCAAGAGGAGAAAGTTTCATATATTCATCAAAGTTGCCCTTGTGTGTTTTCAATGCAGCATCTTTTTCTCTCTCAACAGATTTATAAAACAACGCTGCATATTCCACCGCTGGTTCAGCTGCCACAAACTTTCCTACCAGAACTGCTAAATCCCTTATCAACACAACCTGTTTTTTCTTGATTTTCAGACACATTGAACAAAGTGTTTGTACTTTAGTCTGTGGTAATGACACCTGCATGGTGACAGAGTTTATAATAAATCCTAGAAAAGTTATTTCTTGAGTTGGAACAAAAACAGATTTATCTGGATGGACAGTAAGTCCTAGATTGTCCATTAAGCTAACAGTGTCTTGAATATTGCCTGCACATTCTACATTAGAGTTAGCTACCAGCAAACTATCATCCAAGTATACCAAGTTTGTGTGGCCTTGTTTACGTAGATGAGCAAAAACTGGCTTAAGCAGCTTTGTAAAAATCCGCGGAGCTGTAGTCAAACCCATGGGCATACAGGTAAACTGATATGTACTATTGTTCCATTGAAATTGTAAGTATTTTCTGGAGTTTTTTACAACAGGAATAGAATAGTAGGCATCTTTCAAGTCTATAGACCCAAACCAGCACTGTGGGGTAACCAAACTAAGAGCAGTTTTAATTGTCTCCATTTTGAAATGTTCTGAAGGAACAAATTTATTTAATTGTTTCAGATTCAAAATAAGTCTATATGACCCATCCTTTTTTGGAGTGGGAAAAATGGTAGAGAAATATCCATCTTTAGCGAAAAAAAAAACTTGTTCAATGATTTTTTGCGCCAAGAATTTTTCAATTTCTTTATTGACTACTACCGACAGTTCCTCAGACAAATTGATAGGTCTTGGAGGTTTACATTGTTTTGGAAGATCTGGGATGTCTAACACACAACCACGAACACATTGTAAAATGTCTGCATCAGATGTAAGTTTTTCCCATTCATCTAGAAAAAATCTTATTTTTCCTGCCACGAAATTGGTAGGTGTATTGTTTAGTTGATAACTTACAGAAGTAACCACAATTTGACTGTCGTCTAAGCAGTCTTGCCTGGTTTCCCAGGCTTGTTCTTCCCGCCTAAAAAAGGGGCCGGTCGTCTTGGTGTCGTCCTCTGTTGTTGTGGTTGCTGTGGACGTTCATGGTGAAACTGCTGTTGACGTCGTTGATACTGGTCCTTGTGATAGGGAGCAGGCCTAGGTCTTTGGTAGTTATGCCGAAAAGGTGGACGCTGAGCCCCACCAGAACGATTCTGTTGAGGATTTGTTGGACGAACATGACTCCTTCCAAGCTTCTTGCTGATTTGCTGTGTAGTCGATATATCTTTAATCCTCTGATGAAGATCGTCACCAAACAAATCATCTGTTACTGGGGTATCGTCGCTATTCAAATAAATGAAGCAGAAAAATTAAAATATATACA
>SAYR01030637.1:1339451-1350538 GCA_004382745.1 Argopecten irradians irradians
GTTGAAAATAAGAATTAAATGGATAGTTTCTATAAAAAGACAAAGTCCAATAACAATTATTTTTGCAAAGGGCAATAGCTCAGTTAGTTACAGTCGAATCAAGCTGATTTTCGAACTCGTCCGAGATCTTTCTAATGTTAGTCTCCTTTAAAGTTTCATTAAGATCGGTGCATATTTACTCAATTAAAAGTGTTAACTATGTTCATTAATTTTTATTGCAAAGGACAATAACTCTGTAAGTTAATGTCAAATCACTCTGATTTTCGAACTTGTCAAAGATCTCTCCAATGTTGGTCTACATGTATTACTCAAGTTATCATGTTCACAAGATTCAAAAATAATTATTAGTGCAAAGGGCAATAACTCTGTAACTTAGAGTAAGCTGATTTTCACATTCCTATGAGATCTTTCCAATGTTAGTCTACATACAAAGTTTCATTACACTAGGTGCATATTTAGTCAAGTTATAGTGTTCACAATGTTAGCTGATTTTCATACTCGTCCAAGGATTTCTCCTATGTTATTTTACACACAAAGTTTCATTAAGCTCTGTGCATTGTTACTCAAGTTATCGTATAAACAAAGTCCAGTAATAATTATTAGTGCAAAGGGCAATAACTCCGTAACTTACAGTCAAATCAAGCTGATTTTCAAACTCATTTATTCATTAAGTTGGTTCAAATTTACTCAAGTTACTGTGTTCACAAGAATGGACAAATGACTATCACAGGTCATCATGACCTATGGTCAGGTGACCTAAAAATGTAAAATTTATGCTGCATACGTAATTACGGTAATTTAAGTGGATTTGAAGTGGGGATTTTAAGCATATAAAATATTAAAATTATTTACCAGTGTTTCTGCTAGGGGGATTTGCAGTGGTCCATTTAAGGGGTTATCCAGTGGTTTCGATAAGGGGATTTGAATTGGCCCCACTAAGGGGGTTTGCAGTGGTCCAGCTAAGGGGATTTGAAGCGGTCACACAAAGGGGATTTTTTTAAAAACGTCTACAATATGATGGGGTCTCACTTAGGGGATTTAAAGTGTCTAAAAATCAAGTGGTGCTTAACAAGAGTTATTTCATTAAAATCATCGTTGGTAACTTCTGGCTTAAAAGAAATAAACTGCTGTAACAGGTGTCGTTTGAATATCTAAGCAAATCTTTAAAATACATTCATAAATAAAATATTGAATGGTAGTACACATAAAAATTAGAAATAAATACCATAATTACAGGACAACATGCATGTCAATCTACATATAATCCCCTAAATGCTCAATTTAAAATATACTAATGATATTCTGTATTTGCATAATTTAGAGTTATCTGCCCTAGCAGGTAGGTATTGATTGTGATGTCATGTGTTTGCAGGCATAATATCATACTTTTAAGAGAAATCTACCAGAATTTCACACACAAAATAATGACATCATAATGGTACCTACCCGCAAGGGAGGTAATTCTGTAATATCCAAAGATGGAATAGGTTTTATATGAGGAGACACAATAATATTTTATAATTGATGAGTTTGGTCAAAATCCATAAGTTTTCATTTTCTTCATTTGGTTTCTTTCTTCTTTGTTAACATTAACTTTAAAATAATTCACATGTTGTTTTTAGTGTCTTTTTTGTGAACAGCATATGTCTTTCTGTCATCGCAGTCTACTTCAGTGTCTGAAATGCATGTTATAAAAAACAAAACATTAATAGTTGCTTGCATGTGTGAAGAATGATGTATTTTTGTATACCGGTACAAGATGTTATCATCACTATTTGTTTTTTTTTTCAATTGAGATTTCTTATTAACAATTCTAATAATATTTGATATTCAAAGGACTGTAAATTCATACAACTTTGATCTTAAAATGAATATCTCAAATATGGTCCTCGGCATTCCTCTGACAAAAGGGGTGTAGAGAGGCAGTATGGGAAAGGTATTTATTTTTTATTCATTTTCGGACCTTCCAGGTCAAGGAGGTGGAAGAGAGGTGAAGGAAAGTCAAGAGTATTCAGAAAAAAAACATTGACCTACTATATATAAACACCTGCAGGCAACTGCCCAATGCAGGTTTTGAACTTTTAACAGAGGTGGTGGTAATTTGACGACTCAATTTATATAGCCATATACATATTGTATAAGGCCACTATTTCCCAAGTAGGGGTTTTAATCAATTACAAAATGGAAGGCCTTATACACTGTAGCTATAATATACTGACCATTTTTTTTTATTAATTAAAAACATCTTCATAACAGCTAAGTTTATACCCAGTATAAATTAAGGAGTTGATTAGACTACATATTTGTACCCGCAGTCTCCATTTTAGGCCGGCGATACAGATTTCATTTCTAGTACATTTCTTCAAAAACAATAAAACATACATTAAGGAAGCTCTTCATTTCTTCGAGAATAAAACCTTTAGGAATATTATGATTACATGGTACAAAAAAATATTTAGATTCTAAATACAAGGCAAATTAAATTTTGAAATGCAAATCTCTGAACTTCAAATTGCACAGAATAATTTCTAGATAAAAATATCAAATGTCACTTGATAAAAGTTAGCTTTTTTAAACAAAATTTAGATAACCTTTTTTGTCATCATATACATGTACATATATCATGACTTTTTGTAATTTTCACATGGATCAATTGAGAATCACACTACAGTCATACCTGTTTGAATGACTTCATAATAGAGGACATGTAGCTCTGTTATATTCATGATTAATCAGACAAATTTGGAATGAATGTATTCTCATTCTGCATGATGACATACTTATGTAGTTTAATAATTAGATATACACTACATAATCAAATTGGATATATCTCACTCAGATTGCATGGCAATAAAACTAAATTAATCTAATTAATACATGTATACAAATATTTCAAAATAAAAATGAATTTGATAAAGTCTATTTCAGCAGGAGGCCTTATTGTTTTTTATCTCTACATTTTCCCAGTTTTAATTTTAATTTGCTGGTTGAAAAATTAAAAAAATATGCTATAATGTCTTTTAAATACATTTAAATACCAGGTACTAAACTTTCAATTACAGATTTAATTTAACGTTACATTTTTTCTTTTGGAAATTGACACAATCATAAACACAAATATCTAAGCTAAGGTCAATAATTACAAATTAATCAGCCGTGGTTAATAACTCCATCTCTCAAAATATTATTGTGAAATTTGCCGTATATGCGTGTCATACCTAGGCCTACCGGTCGTAATTTAAAACAGCCATCTATACTGTAAACATCGATGTATTGAAGAACTATTCTGCTGTCCTCATGAAGTCTATTTTCTCAAGTGTATCAAAATATAAGCATGCATGGTCAACATCGGTTGTAAGCCAAGCAGTCTGTGTCCGTATTTGTTTACATTCAGCAATCAGACATTACGTAAACAAACACAAATGCCTGTGTTTCCCGCACTGAATAATCACGTGCCTAACACATATGTGTCACAAAAGAATGCCGTAGACACACTCTCTAAACAAAGAACTGTCGCTTCCGACAAGTTTTGTTGTTAATACTCTGTTTAGTGAACAGTTAACAGGCATTATGTTATTTTATTTGGATAATGCTTCACGTAATATAAATAATATTAGATCGACATCACAGACCTGTACGACAATTTTGTCTATTGTATAAAGAACATTTTCCGGCATGTCGTGAAAACTAACGATCGAGATTCTAAAAGATAACAGAGAACTTCCACTTCATTTGGCATACGTCTGATGAGGATTGTCATTTTATCATTGCTTAAATAATATCGGTACAACATAGGCCTACTGTACGGTATTTATCGTGGTAGGCCCTACGAGTAGCCTATGTATTGAGTATGGAATACTGCGTCAGATCCAAGCTATCAACCGATTTCACTTCATAAGTTTCCTAGTTTTACACACGTGTTACAAAGACCTCGCTCATGGCCGTTCATGATTGTTTTGGTTATATCAATTGCTTTATATATAATTGCTGGACATTATTTCATATTCACGTAATAATATCGGCAAAATCTTGTCTTTAGTGTGACCTTCTTTCAACCGGAAGTTGCGCAGATACGTACACATATGCAAATGACGGGCAGAAATAAGGTCACCGGTCATCATAATTTATGCAAATTGTATTGACCATTTTACGTAAAATAGCGACTTTATCGTACTTTTTTATGAGTCATTGGTATCTTATTCCCAAATTAAATCATCATTATAGATATTTGTTAATTCAAAGATGTGTTATGGAAGTTAATTATGAATAAGAGGAAGATAAAGAAAAAATCGCATTTAAATGAGAGGTCAACCGCATTTAAATGAGTACAAATGTAGGTCAGCCATACATGCTTGTATAAACACAAGGCATATACATGCCATTGTGTTAAAAATCAAACAAACTAAATACAAGTGGATATTTAATCAGAGTTGACAAAACAAGTGTCAGCAGACTTACCGGCAGGTTCGTGAAGGACATGAATGTACTTTGTAAGAAGGCCACTAAGTCCGCCACGTAACCGCTGGCGTGACCCTTAGGCTCGGTCGCCATCCAATCATAGCTAGCTGTAACAAGTACATATACAATGGGTCACTTTGATTTAGAATGGTGGATTTGGTTTTAATTAGTTTAACATTGTATCATTGCAGCAAGGGTAATTCAAGGATTTGCCAGGTTTGTTGTGAAAACCACAGGCCAGCAGTCAGTACCTGGCAAATGCCCTACATGGAATTTGACCTAGAGGGGAGAACTTGCGGTAATATATGCCTGAACAACTTAACCATTCAGCAACCACATTCTCAGAATGGTGGGGAGGAAAAGTCAAAATTCAGGGATTTTAATAGCATTAATGCATGTACATTGTAAATGGTTTAAACTTTAATATGCATTATCAGTGGATAGTGGTTTAAACTATCATGATTTTTGGTGGCATGTTTGGGACCAAATACATACATCACTTGCTTCAATTTACTTTCAAGAAGTTCGAGATATAAAGTATTTAAATTGGTCCTTGATCAGCACTCACTCTGTAGTCCTGTTGATCAATTGCAAAATGCTGACGTAATGTTCATCAATAAAGAAGATGGAATTTACTACCAAACTAAAACTCTGACAGGGGTCAAAGTGCATTTGATTGTTTTAACACAAGTATTCTATCAATTATCTTACCTAATTCTAAGAATTCATCAATCTTTAAGTTGAGTTGTTTATAAATGTGTTCTTCTGCATCACTGCGAGCATCCTACAATCAAAACATCCATACTTCATGTAAAAACATACAATTTTTAATAGAAAGTGATACCCAAAATGGAAGGTTAGTTTTAAGAGAAATTGGTAGTCCAAACATAAAGACCCAGTTTTAAGAGAAGCTGGAAATCCAATTTGAGTTTAGTGTTAAGAGAAGCTGAAAATCGGAACATTGGGTCTAGTTTTAAGAGAAATTTGAAATCCAAAACATTAGCCTAGTTTAAGAGAAGCTGAAAATCGGACAATTAGGCTAGTTTAAAGAGAAATTTGTAATCCAAACCTAGGCTAGTTTAAGAGAAACTTTTATTCGACATTAGGCTAGTTTTAAGAGAAGTTGAGCCCCAAATGCAAGGTCTGTTTTCAGAGAAATTGTTTACTTTACCTTAAACATTGATGTCCCCATGTAGTCTGGCCATTGTGTATACTATCATTCTGGGCACTGAAATGTCAACATTATAGCATTTTAACACAGAAAAAAAAAATTCAGCCAATCCCCGAGTTTTTCAGCATAAGTATGTGCCGATAGGTGTATAATCTTCACATTGCTTTGTATTCAAGCTTAGAAACCAGTCCTTATTACAGTGGCAATTCAACAAATAACATTAATTGGGTTTACTGATATAACCGTAAAATTACATCTTAGGAGGGTAGATCTAAAAACTGAAGGGTCACAACAATTTAAAAATGACTGTACTGTAATGGTACTTAAACATCCAACTATCTAATCAGAAAAGTACTTACTCCTAACCTTACACGAGGTTGAGAAAAACTTTGGTAGTCAATTTATCGTTTGTGTTCCCTATTCCTAACCCCTGAAGGTACCTACGTAATTTTCACAAATTTTTGTGATCATTTGTCCAGTTTTGAAGAAAAGTCTACTATTAAAGTAACTTGTTTACAGATGCACAACAGACAACAGCAATAATCGACCACTTGAGTCTCTGATAAGCTGGCCGTACAAATCCATCAGAAGGTATACATACCCTTTAATATCTAGATATTACTCCTCTAGTAATCCACAGGACTTTTCCATGGTAGTCATATTGAATGGCAATCTTGAATTAACTGAAACAAGAAACAAGAGGTGAAAATAATTAAATATAAATATAAACTTTATTTATTTTACATCGATTGAGAAAAAGTTATACAACTTATGTAAATCACTTTCGATGGTCCAGATGTAGCGCGCGAGGGGTCTCAGTGTGGGAGGAAACGGGAGTGCCCGGAGAAAACCCACGTGATCAGGTAGGTGACACCCTAACCTTTTCACATCCTGCCGGGGATCGAACCCTGGCCCGGCTGGGTGAAAGGCGAGCGGCTTAACCACTACACCACCCGGCCACCCTAATTGACATTAACGATGTGAAACTTTTTAAAACCGTCCCTTGGCTAATACAATGTGTATTCTGGCATAATTGTATGACATTTTTCTTTTTAATTATTATAATCAAAACCTATATAATCCAGAAACCTGGCTTTATTGGACAAATATTTGACATCCATTTTAGACAAGTTTAACAATAATTTGACAAGGGGGTTTCGCGATCCCAAAACAATTGTAATAATTATATATGTAGTTTTCCAATTTAGTCCACTCATATAGTTGATATATAATGACATGATTTTGCATGATTTTAGTGACGTCACAATAACCGAAGTGGTAATTATTTGACGGTAAATTGTACTTTACCCAACAAACATATTGTGATCTTGAAATCCAAAATTAGACAATCAAAAGGTCAACTGAACTTGACCCTATGATATGTCCGTCAGATCCTCTATGAAATAAAATGAGTATATATAAATACCTGTAGGAAGAGAAAGTCGCGGCGTTTTGAATGAGTGAAGACAAACAACTCCCAGCGTTCTTGTCAGCAGTAGATTAGTGGATTTCCTTATCAATATCATCTATCTCCTGTAATGGCTGTATATCAAGACAGAAAATTAAATATTGATGTACATGTGCCTTAAAATTTACTCTGTAATTTTAAAATACCAACCAGAACTAACTCTATTATTTCATTATTGGTTTCAGCTTGTTTAATGATACTGTAACCATACTGTTGACATTAAACACAGTCAAGTTTTAGCGCAAAATCTGCTAATACTGCAAATTATGAATATTAGCGCGGACAAAAATTAGCACTTTTTCTGATGTTCAATACCAGAATTATCCTTCTGCAAAATTTAGCATTTTAAAGACAGTGCATAAAAGCCCCATAAAATAAAATTAACCTCTAAAATAAGTAATTAAAGGTTACATTTCATCACATTAAATGAAACTCTATTGACAAGTTCAGATCATATCTGTTACATCTGACCCCACTAACAGTGATTAAGATAAATTTTCCGCTGTGTCTCGTGACTTTGTAATACCAGAACTAACATAAAATTTTGAGGTTAATATTTAACAATTTGTATTAAAGGTTTCCAGATTGAACTGGAGACGGATGTGAAGTCATTGACTTTAAGGAGATTATGTTGAGGAATGGATTCCAGTAGATGTATATTTGAATGGGTGCTAATGATTTGAGACGTTTTTTAAGGGATTGATTTGAGAATGGTATTTCTCGAGTGGCCGTTCAAGAATGGATTGTTAGATGGCTATATGAGGAATGATTTCATAGTAATGTGAATTGGGAAAATGGATTTGTTGGGGTTAATGTTCAGAAATGACGGATTTAAGAAGGTAGATTTATGTATTATGAGAAATAGAATGAGAAGGAACATACTTGCGAGATATATATGGCATTGTTTGTTATGAGTTTGCCAGTTAGATTTTAAGATGGATCTGTCAATGGTTGAAGGTATAAATCTCGAAGGAGCAATTTCAGAAATGGATTTCTACAGTATCGATATATGTGATTACCACATTGTTGGTGATGAAATCTGTTTGATTAGATTTGGGGCTGCCACTGGATAAAGAACAAAGGGTTGGTCAGAAATGGATCTGAAGGAATGAAAATATGGGATTGATTTTGTGGGAATTCAAAAGTATGTTGAGATAAGGAAATGATAAATTACCTGAGATGTAAGTATCAGCAGAGGAATTCAAACAGGCATTGATATAGGCTTTCACTTGGTTATAGATATTTGGCACAATACTCAGAAAATGGGGAATCGCTTAGGAAACACACTCTGTCAACAATATTATATTACATAATAAACATTAATTTTTCTCAATAAATTAAAACATCTTCATGGAATATTGGTAAGAACAATTACAATTATCTTTATGCCCTGATTGAAATGCAGGAATTTTTCTTGTTTTCTTTTTTTTTTTTTAGGGGGGTAGGGGGATTACAAATTACATATTATAAAATTATCTCACCCCTTATTGATCATGCTGCTTAAGCCTAACTTAATTGCTTCTTCTTCTACAATTTAAAACTTCTGATCTTCATATTTGTAGGCACTCCTGCTTCTGCGACGCTCTTCAATCGTATTGAGGTTGAATAATAAAATCGTTATTTGCAACCTTTTGCTCACACTCATTTAGAATGTTTCTTGAATTGTTGTTGCCATCATGACAGTACAGTATTACTAGCTCACTAAATAACTTCCCAAACTTTCCGTCTGAATACATAGCAACAAATTCATGATTTACCCTTGCAAGTTGTCATTCGTCCTGGAATGGGAGCTGAGAGCGCTAACGACGCTTGAGGTACTCCTCTTCATTCTCTAAACATATATATAGGTTGTTAGTTATCGTCGTCGAATATCTCGGTTAAATTAGATACTTCCTTATCCTCCACTGGGTCGAGTCAGCTAAACGCTACATAATTTAGAGCTACGGCTCCTGGGGAAAATGTTCAGACGAAATGTCTATCAAAACACTGGAACTAATATTGTAGAACAGGCCGTGAATTATTCATAGGTTAACTCTTCAATCCCATTAAAACTAGAAGTTAGACTCTCCTAATCAATATGTCGTACGAACAGTCCCACTTATGAAATTTAGGGGAAACATATACTTAATATCTACGGCATTTGAAAACATTATAATCATTTGATGATATTAAATTTACGCGGACAGGGACATTGACAAAATTAATTCATTCCATATTCACTTAATTTCTATAAATGCTTATATCAGGAATCAAGCTAAATTATTCGAATCTAGTAAAAAATTGATTAATCACTTTCAGTGCATTTTTACTCCTTATATAACTGGGGCTCGGTAAACAGACCCAGTCGCCCAATGCCAAACCCCCCTATTTTTTTCCTCAAATTTTGCTAAAAACCAACTAAAACCTGGAATTATATTTCCTCTCCTATGTTGTGTAGGGTCTAAAAGAAACTTGCTCTGAAAACTGTTGTGTATGGTCATAACCTTTTGATAAATTGACACAGTTTATCTGTTATACAATATCAAATACCATATACCAATGTACATCTGATGAATAACTTTTTTCCCAAAAGCTGCCTCTTCTTTGCGAGTTGAAAATTCCCAATATTGTAACAATAAATATATTTTTTACCAAAGATTACCTGAAAAACTCACTGCAAATTGCTCAGAATATATTTGAATTCATTCAAATACACTCAATTACTAAGAGAAGCTCAAGCAGGTGACCAACACTGAGCCATACCCCCTGTAAAATTATAAATCATAACACTTTAAAACACCTTTAAAATTAAAGATTACAAATCCATAGATGGTGAGATACAGGGTCATTAATGTTAACAACAAAATTATTTATCAATGGAACATATTTTTGTACAACTTATAAATTACCTTTCCTCTATTTGTTTAATGTTTTAATGTTGATTTTCATCAAGTCTTTGTCAGCGGAAATTGCGCTACATGTTAATTGTTTGCTCATATGTGGACGTTTAACTCATTCACCCCTGAAATTACATAATGGACTGTGTCTAGTCTTTGATTTCAGACAAGTCTATAATTGCTCGTTCAAGGGGTGAATGACGTTAAAATTAAAGCAATTACTTGCTTCTTCTTGTAACAACAATGTCTGAATACATACCCTTAAAAGTGTATGGACAAAACAAATAATCAGCTTTTTAATATCCAACATCATACTAGCCGTACCTTAACATATGAAGGCCTGAACAAACAACAATGTAATCATTTTTTTAGTATTTTTTTTACTAAAAGTTACAGGAAGATGTTTACAAAGGATTTATTTACAAGCATTTTCTTTTGTATTTTCTTTTTGGCCTGTTGGGCGTTCAATACAGAGAATCCCTTCTCACCCGATCCATATCAGCCATATCTCATGCGGATCAGAGAAGATCTTTTTATACTTATATGATTTTACGATATGTATAAAAGCGAATCTTCCAAAATATGGAAATAGCATGGAACTTATGTTATTTGACCACAGTTTAAAGTACATCTCAACAAACGGTTTTTATCCAGCACAGAAATTTTAGGTATCGGTGAGTTGGAATACCACTTACCGAGCTTTCGTCCGTAAGGGAAGCAGCCAGTTATAGCATCTGAGCCATCTCCAGAGCTACGTTCCATGTACGCTCGTTCACTGGCCTTGTGGTATTTACGTACTTTAAAATGTGCATCTTTCTACGACGAAAAACCTGGCCAAGGAAGGTCAGAAAAAAAGTGACATATCTGCATATGGTTTGTTCTTTGAGGTAAGGTCATCTATAATTGTACCACAACGTGTAATCCCTTAGAAAATTGTGAAGGAGATGGATGCAACTTTAACAAATCAATCTAAACAATAAACTAAAGGCATATAGCAATATTGTCAAGTTTATAGCAGGTCTCCTTTAATGCAACCGAGGTTTTCACATTAATGTGTATCGTATTTACGAATCAATAAGGTCTGCACCTGTGCATTAAGGCCGCAGAGGCCTTT
>SAYR01030637.1:1351175-1392291 GCA_004382745.1 Argopecten irradians irradians
TATGAAAATTCCAGGGGAAAAATACTACATGCATCAGGACAAACGTTGATTGACACCTTGGGGCAAGATTGCTCTTCAGTCTAGATGTCTGTTTAAGACTTGGCAACACTAGAAAGATTATGCAAAGACAGTATGCAGGTTTTTTCGTGCATACAGAAGGGAGACGGTTCTTAAAACTTTAGTTCTTGATATCATAATTGTTTAAAAAACTTCTTCAAATTGTTGGAATATTTGAGTGGGTCATGTCGTGAAAGAGGATAGGGCTTAGGTTAAGTGGTTCTGTAATAGTCTATCTTACTTAAATGTGATGATTATTCGGGGATGGTTAAGTTACGGAGATTTTGGTCTGTCTCTTTCACATCACGGAGATTCTTGACTCGATACACTTCTTCCCGTTAGTCCTCTCAAGGGAAGATCTGGCACCTTTGGGTCACCACTCCTCTATGCCACTGCAGGTTCTGTTGATGTTCTCAAATTGGTAATCCTCCCAATCATCTACAAACAATGTATAATATACCCATAATAAACAAATTGGAACTCCCCAATCATCTACAACAATGATAAAATATACCCATTAATAAACAAATGGAATCCTCCCAATTCATCTACGACATATGAAAGATAACTCATAATTCAAAAATGAATCTCCCAATCAATCTCACATGAAATATCCCATAATAAACAATGAATCCTCTCAATCATCTATGACAATGAAAAGTACCCATATAAACAATGGAATCTCGGCAATCATTCTACAACTATGAAAATAGCACCACAAATAACTTTGCACTGTGTATATAACAAAAAAGAGCAAAAGAGTATATTCCATAAATGTTAAATTTTCTATGGAATTCCATGGCAAAAAAACTTGTGTATGCATGGACAAGTTCCTTGGAATCAATTGGAAAAGTCTGTTTTAGGATATATGGACAATTAGTTAGTTATAGAATTATATTATAGAAATAAATATACAATAAAACCTGTGCTATAAAGGTCACTTTTGGTCAAGGGTTGACTAAGAATAAATGGTCTTTAATAACCAGAGTAGTATTTATAGCACAAGGCAAATTACATAGGAAAATAATACCATTCGGAACCCTAAGAAGTGGTCCCTATAAAATATTAAGCAGAGTGGTCTTTGAATACAGAGGTGGTCAATTAAAGGCAGGTTTGACTAACAAAACACTTGTAAATGCATTTCCTCTCTTCTTTTTAATCATTCTTCTTTCGGTTTTTTTCCTGACTGTTATAAACAATAAGGAGATTCTAACTCCATTACATACGTGGACTTTCTAACCAGTCACTGACAAATCCAGAAACAGTTGCCTTTTTTAAAAATTATCTGGTTTGTGTTTTTGGGATTGGGTTGGAAGTCCAATACAATTTGATGAATGAACAGTGGAGTGTTTTCCCCCTCTTCGTATCGATCAACGGAATTGTGTTTTACGAGAAACTCTGTGGCACGTTTGTCTAGGCCATAGGTAGGCTGGCGTCTAAGCCATAGGGAGAGGTTTCCTGCATTGGCGCTAACCCAGGCCCTAGTTGAAAATTTAATAACCTTTTTATATCTGGGACTATAGCGTAGCCGCGTTTTTACATGTCTTGCTAATTAGGTCAAACATGGGGGCTTGCGTTAGGTCAACATCGTGATCAATCGCCCTGTATGGCTACTCGAATCAGCCACGACTTATCAAACGGCCTCCGACACAAAACCATCACATTCAATTGGTTAGATCTAAATATCAATATGATAATTGTTCTCACTAAATGTCAGGACTTACTTAAGGCGGGATTGAAGAATAAAATATCCATTACATACAGCTGGTGTGAACAGTCAAATCTATATTTGATAATTCAGTTTTAAAAAAAAATGAATACTCCAATATACTCTAAAAATTTTTCCATAACGACCACCCAAGCGACATATTGGGAAAAAAAATAAAAAAAATGGCCTTCATGCAATTGGTATTTATACACAGGTTAAATTGTACTTGAACTTGTCTGTTTAGTAGTGTAATTATAACCCCCATGAAGTGGTTCTATTAAAGAGGTGTTACAAACACCATTTGAAATTTCAACAAAAGCTGAATGAACATCCACGACCCTTATTGATACTATCACCTCATTTTGTTTGGCAATTCAGAAAGCAATTTTGAATGACAATTTTTAGATTTTGTAGCGTACCCTAATTTCCCTATCGTCCTGTGATAGTATATAATCAGTCTATGGATAAATCTAATCAAAATAATTTAACATTCTGAATAAATACAAATTTGTAATAGCAAACTGTAGCATATTCGTCTGAATTGGCACTTCTAAGGTCAAATGTCAATAAGTATCTGTCCTAAGCCGTCTCTGTTGAGGCTATAATGATGTTGGTTTTGTGAACATGCTAAACATCAAGTCATGTCTGATCAAATATTGATATTTACACAGTCCTAGGCACGAATTGGCTATTATCCGGCCACGATTGACCACACCAACTCATATTTTTAGTCTTGTCGCTTGCAAATGACCTTGCTCATTCCCATTGTGGCTGTCGCCGTCGCAGATAATGAAAACTGGTTGCTATGCTAACGGAAAGTGTCATTTTTACAATCCTATTTGAATGCATATCACAAAAGAAGCCCCGATTAATCGTGTAAAGGATCTTACGTTTCAAAAAGAATGTCGTTATGATGAGCCCATATCATTGGAGACTAGTTAAGCTGGCCTCCACATTATAGATCAAAGATAATGTTGCAAGTGTGGCTTATGAGGAATTCAACAGAACCTGCTCTTTAAACCATGAAAAATGCAATGCTAGCCATTTATGATGACATTTTTTTTAATTTTCTAAATCAATCCTTGAAATATAGCTGTAACTAAATAATACAAATTTTAAGTAAATGTAAACAAGCTTAGAATTTCAATGAAACATTGAACATACAAGATGTATCACGAAATTGAAAATCAAATAAATCAGATCAAATTGTTAACATAATATTAATGATAAATGATAATACAATACAGTATATTATAGTATGTACATGGTATTCTGTCAGGATAGCATATAAAATAGCCAATTATTTTCCCTGTGGTACCTTTCACAACTTTTGCAGCAATTTTGATTGCGAAAAATGTTTTCAATCAATGTTTTTGAATTATAATATACCATAAGCTAAATTATGACAATACAGGACCCACTTTAAACATCTCCCCCCCCTTTTTCATGGGGATTAATATCCATAAACATACAGTTAAATTCACTCAAAAAATTACAATGGCTTCCACCTCTATAAAATTGAGGAATGAAGGAACTGGAGGAGATAAGATAGCTATGATGTGCCATTCGAAAATAAAATGTTCATAATTCCCAAATCAAGTGTGGAATTTTAATTTGAAATAGCTGCAGCTGGCCTACACACCGTGAATGTTTCCCAGACCATTTTCGGTAAGTGTATTTTCAGTGAAGAATTAAGAGCCTGTGAAAATACTGTTTAATGTTTTTTCCTGTCCGACATTAAAACTGTCTGGAATGATTGAACCACTTTGTACACCGAGTTTTGCACGCATTATAAATATAGACTTACATTCCACATAGATATCCTGCCGCAATTGCAAGCCTTACAAGTACAAAGCTCTAAAAAAACACTTTCTTCGGCTTAAATTTCCCCAATTCCATCAAAAAGTATCATTACAAATATAGTGCCCGTGATTGATACATGCTTTCCAAGAGCTTAGTCCCAACACTCAAGAGCAGCCCTATAAAGGGATACCGTCAGATGATGATGAATCATCCATTGTTTGCTGAATAAAAAGTCAAGTGTAGTTCCTGGTGCCAAAAACATCTAAATAGGAAATAAAGTATATTTCTTGGCATATAATGAACTGACCGCACATTTTTGTAGTTTAATACTTGAGATTTGATTGACAAAAAAAATTAGTGGGAAGATTTTGAATGAGGACTATTGATCGATATTCCATTAATAAATAAGAGGATTCATTACCAGTACATTCATACTGATTGCCTGAATTAAAAAGTAATTAGAGGAAATTTCAAAATTAAACGAAGACATGAAGTTTGATATGAATTTTCTCACATCAACTTCACGCTGAGAGATTACATGAGATGACATGCGCATGCGCATAAGATTCAGTTTTTAGAGTCAGTATGTATTATTGTATTGAATAACTTCATAGGGTGGGCAAATGATTTATAACTAATCAGTAAATTAAGTGGTGGGTGTAATCTCTCAGCGTGAAGTTGATGTGAGAAAATTCATATCAAACTTCATGTCTTCGTTTAATTTTGAAATTTTCTCACATCAACCACGCTGAGAGATCCCATGAGATTTCAGAGTCAATACAATAATACATTAAAAAAGAAAAGACCACAAGAGAACAAGAACTGTTGATGAACAGAGTTTAATAATAATAATACTAATAATGCATAATTCAACAATTCACAATTTCACTTAATGAATTGTCAGTTTCTTGTTCTGAGTCTCTGTTGTAGAAACGGCGAAACGTACAGTCATTAGACCAACCTGCAGCCTTCAGAATTTGTTGCAGTGGTACTTGTCTTTTAGCAGCTGCACTGGTTGCTGCGGCGCGTGTACTATGTGCGCCGAACTCCGTCACATTAATTCCTGCACTTAACATAACGCTTTTTATCCATCTGGATATTGAACTCCGACACACCGGTTTGTGTGGAGGCACAGTTCCAATGAACAAAAGATCAGTATTTTCACGCAAAAGTTCTGTTCTGTCTAAGTATGCTAACATAGTACTATACACACATAATGCCGGTTTGTCGTGAAATTTTGACACACGGATTGGTACCTGATGTGAACCAGGTCTCGATGTTTTTAACACATTTCTCGTATACAAAGTCATAACATTTTCTGAGAAATCTATACCAATAGTCTCTAGTACATGTAGATAATGTCCTCTCTGGCCAGTGACTAGAGCTAACAACATTGCCAATTTCTTAGTTAAATCTAAAAGTGTCAACATATTTACAGGGTAAAGAGATTCTAAAAAGTTTAAGACATTAGAAACATTCCAAGTTCTACTATATCTAGGTAAACATGGCCTACTGGCAAACACGCCTTTAATTAATCTACGAACTAAGGGATGATTCCCTATTGGATTGTTAGAAGATAATTCAAGAGAACTAATCGCTGATCTAGCAGTGTTGATAGCACTGTAGCCAAGTCCTTGATGGTATAATGCAGTCAAAAACTCCAACACAGAGTTCAGGTGTAAAGATGGGGTATATGGATTAATTTCCCTTTCACCACAAAATTGCAGCCATCTCGAGAGATAACTCCTATACTGTTTTTGAGTGCTATCTTTCCATGACGCTGCGACAAGGTTGGCAACGTCTCCCGAAAAACCAAACTTTTGCAAGGTACACCGGACACCTGGAAAGCTCCTAAGTGCATTTTGCGAAGAGGGTGGACTTTGTTGTTGTCCGTTGGATGTTGAAGAGTCCGGCTGAGAGGGGGTAGAATGAAACATGGTCCTGATACCAGTCTCAGCAACACTGGAAACCAAACTTGTGTTGGCCATATTGGGGCTATCACAACCATCTCCGATGTCGAGTCCTCCTCCAGTTTCCGTAGAAGGCGGTGCAGCACACTGAAGGGAGGAAAGGAATAAAACACAGTGTTAGTCCATGATAGTGAAAAAGCATCTACAGCAACTGCCTGTGGATCAGGAAGATAAGACACATATTTTGGCAGTCTATGATTGAGTCTAGATGCAAAAAGATCCACCTGAATAAAGTCATATCTATTGTGTAATGTAGTAAACACATTGGAGGTTATCATCCATTCCATATCATCCGAAAGTTGACGTGACAGGGCATCAGCCTGTCCATTAGAATGACCTGGGATGTGTGATGCTGACAACCAAATGTTTCGTTTTATACACCACAACCATATTTCTCTAGTTAACATATGAAGCTGATCAGTACGCCCTCCCATATGCTGAATGTATGCAACAGCCACTGAATTATCCATTTGTAAACGAATATGGATGTTAGACTTCTCACTACATAAACTTTGCAAAACAAGGAAAGCCGCTTTCAGTTCTAACACATTTATATGTTCTGTTTGTTCCTTGTAAGACCAGTGACCTCCAGTATGAATATTAGTGTTATGTAGAAAACCACCCCAACCTGTCTTAGAACTATCAGTGTTGATAAAAATGTCAGGATGGGAACGAACAAGACATTTACATGCAGAAGGTAAGTTATCAATCCACCACTGTAAGTCTTGGAGTGCAAGAGGAGAAAGTTTCATATATTCATCAAAGTTGCCCTTGTGTGTTTTCAATGCAGCATCTTTTTCTCTCTCAACAGATTTATAAAACAACGCTGCATATTCCACCGCTGGTTCAGCTGCCACAAACTTTCCTACCAGAACTGCTAAATCCCTTATCAACACAACCTGTTTTTTCTTGATTTTCAGACACATTGAACAAAGTGTTTGTACTTTAGTCTGTGGTAATGACACCTGCATGGTGACAGAGTTTATAATAAATCCTAGAAAAGTTATTTCTTGAGTTGGAACAAAAACAGATTTATCTGGATGGACAGTAAGTCCTAGATTGTCCATTAAGCTAACAGTGTCTTGAATATTGCCTGCACATTCTACATTAGAGTTAGCTACCAGCAAACTATCATCCAAGTATACCAAGTTTGTGTGGCCTTGTTTACGTAGATGAGCAAAAACTGGCTTAAGCAGCTTTGTAAAAATCCGCGGAGCTGTAGTCAAACCCATGGGCATACAGGTAAACTGATATGTACTATTGTTCCATTGAAATTGTAAGTATTTTCTGGAGTTTTTTACAACAGGAATAGAATAGTAGGCATCTTTCAAGTCTATAGACCCAAACCAGCACTGTGGGGTAACCAAACTAAGAGCAGTTTTAATTGTCTCCATTTTGAAATGTTCTGAAGGAACAAATTTATTTAATTGTTTCAGATTCAAAATAAGTCTATATGACCCATCCTTTTTTGGAGTGGGAAAAATGGTAGAGAAATATCCATCTTTAGCGACACAAAAAACTTGTTCAATGATTTTTTGCGCCAAGAATTTTTCAATTTCTTTATTGACTACTACCGACAGTTCCTCAGACAAATTGATAGGTCTTGGAGGTTTACATTGTTTTGGAAGATCTGGGATGTCTAACACACAACCACGAACACATTGTAAAATGTCTGCATCAGATGTAAGTTTTTCCCATTCATCTAGAAAAAATCTTATTTTTCCTGCCACGAAATTGGTAGGTGTATTGTTTAGTTGATAACTTACAGAAGTAACCACAATTTGACTGTCGTCTAAGCAGTCTTGCCTGGTTTCCCAGGCTTGTTCTTCCCGCCTAAAAAAGGGGCCGGTCGTCTTGGTGTCGTCCTCTGTTGTTGTGGTTGCTGTGGACGTTCATGGTGAAACTGCTGTTGACGTCGTTGATACTGGTCCTTGTGATAGGGAGCAGGCCTAGGTCTTTGGTAGTTATGCCGAAAAGGTGGACGCTGAGCCCCACCAGAACGATTCTGTTGAGGATTTGTTGGACGAACATGACTCCGTCCAAGCTTCTTGCTGATTTGCTGTGTAGTCGATATATCTTTAATCCTCTGATGAAGATCGTCACCAAACAAATCATCTGTTACTGGGGTATCGTCGCTATTCAAATAAATGAAGAAGAAAAATTAAAATATATACATATATAAAAGAAGGAAATCAGATATATATATATATAAATATATATCACAACTAGTATGTACTGTGATAATAATTAATGATCAAATCATCAACATAACAATTCCATGGTAACTTTACAGTGAAAACCCCAAGATAATAAACCTACCTGCACAAATCTTTGAAATCGGGGTTTAACTGATCCCTGATCAGTTAACTTCTTTTAGTGCTCAGGTCACTGAATAAGAATTGTAACAACTTGAATGCATCAGTAGCCAAGGTGAGACATTGTTTAACCTCCTCTCCAAAGACAGGCCGATTTGCCATCTTAGCGGCATTGAGACTGTCCATTAATCTTAGTAATGGAAACGCCACAGAACAAGAAGTCGTCTGGCAGAGTTGCAAAACTACGTCTGTGTCATGACCAGACTGTGTCATGTTCTTCCAAACTATTTTGTGGACACGTGGTGTCTTAAAAGACGGACAGTTCGCTGGTCGCGAGTAAGTTTTGACGAGTTTGTCTCGTTTCTCTTTCGGAACTTTGGCCCTGAAATTGACGGCTCTAGCCAGTGCGTCACTAATATTTTCCGAACACTTGTCTTCTTTGGCGAAATAGTCCAAGAGTTCATTAAATAGATCAGCATTAACGCTGTCCTCAAAGTTTGCAGAAGAATCATCCCCGGTAGATAGCGAACCATCGCTTATGAAATTGTCCAAAGCATCACCTTCCGTAAGATCCGACTGGACAGACATCGAATCAACCGAATTCTGTTCGTTAGGTGTATTCTGGGCTTGTAGGCCTAACGCCAGACCGAGGGCATTGTACGTCGATATGAAAGATTGTATGTCCACAATGCGCATGCGCATGTCATCTCATGGGATCTCTCAGCGTGGTTGATGTGAGAAAATTTATGTCATAACATCTAGCTTGGAAATAGTTTTCTTTGCACTATGAATGACCCACCTTTTTTCTTAATTCCTTGCATTATGAATGACCCACATTTTACCTAAGTTTTAAATGTGATATTTGACCAACATTTACCTAACTTTCAATGACCTATATGAACTTTAAATGCCATTTTACCTAGATTTTAATGCAAGGAATTATTGATGGAACATCATTAAATGGTGAGATAAAATAAAAAATAAAAAAAATTATAAGACTGAATTTTTTGGTTTGAGCATGAGTGGGTTTAAAGCATTTTACCTAGATTTTATAGTTGGCATTAATATTGCATAAATTAAGCATATGACCTACATTTTAGTGGTGACATTGTATAAAGAAAGCATTGTAATTTGACCTAGATTTTAATAGGTCATTAAAGCTTTTTATTGAGACTTTAAAATATAAACTTTATTTCTTTTACATCGATTACGAAACAAGTTAAACAACATATGCAAATTAAAGCTTTTTATTGAGACTTTAAAATATAAACTTTATTTCTTTTACATCGATTATGAAACAAGTTAAACAACATATGCAAATTAAAGCTTTTTATTGAGACTTTAAAATATAAACTTAATTTCTTTTACATCGATTACGAAACAAGTTAAACAACATATGCAAATTAAAGCTTTTTATTGAGACTTTTAAAATATAAACTTAATTTCTTTTACATCGATTACGAAACAAGTTAAACAACATATGCAAAACACTCTCGATGGCCCGGATGTAAGCGCGCAAGGAGTCTAACAGTGGGAGAAAACCGGAGTGCCCAGAGAAAACCCACATGATTTGGCAGGTGACCCCTAACCTTTTCACATCGGTGCCAGGGATCGAACCCCAGCCGGCTAGGTGAAGGGCAAGTTGCTTAACCACTACACCATCAGATTACTGAGACTTTAATGGTGGGAGTGGGTCATTGAAGTAAAGGTTCCTCTTCTGGAACCCCTGGTTCTACTTCATAGCAATTCCTCAGAGTGCTTTGCTTGACAAACCTATATCTTTAATCACTTTTGTCTTGTTTAATTAGTTTTGGACCTGACTGCATATCTTGGATAACATTCTTATCCAATACTATCAACTGAGGTTAATTCTAGATTTAAATATTTCAATAAGTTTAATGGCTCTGAATCAAACTTCTCATTAAGATAAATTGCTGTAATCTCCTGCGAGGTTATGTATCTAAAAGCTGCAGAATTATGGCAAACTACAGATAGAAGATTATAATGGATACGAAGGCTTCTCAGAAATATACTAATCAATAATATCTAATACTCTGTGTACAGCAATCATGTCACCTGATACATGCGTAGGGATGAAGGCCTGGTGGAATCTTCTTCTATTAACTGTATTCGTGTATATCAAAGATTCTGAAGAAACGTGAACAAACATGTTTTTAATATTCCACGGTATACACACTGGAACACAAGGAAACCGATTTGAATTAGCATGCGCGCTTCCAATCTAATAACCTGACCATAACTTCCAAGTCAGACTTTGGGAGATCAAGTCAAAAATCAATACCTGGCCTAATGTAAAGGAATTTTCATGGAAATTCTGCAACACAAATACCATTTTATAGCCCGGGCCAGACTTTTATCCAAGACATGCCAAAAGTAGCAGGCTTTTTATACTCTAAAATACGTCAATGTTGCTTTGCCATATATGCAAATGTGAAGACCAGGGATTGAACGACAGCCACGTGAGACATTTCAACTAAGCCTTCTGGTTGTGTTGTGCATATGTTATTTCCCTTGAGGGGCAGTTATAACAAAGACAGTGATTTCAAATTTGTCTCGGCATCTAAGGAATTTAAAAACCTGTTAGTGCTATGGCAACAGTCAGTTCAAAACAGTTTTCTTGGCAACATATTTTTCCATGAATTAAAGCTGTTATTTTCCTCAGAAAATTGAACTGAACAATCATACAATTTATATCAAACTTAGACCTGTCCTGACCAACATTGAATTTATGTTATAAGACTATGCCACCATATTGTAGAACTGTTTTTAACGTGCCACAACTGTACAGAAATGTTTCTGATATTGTACTTAAACTTTTGTCAGTGAAATCGTGTTAGATTAATTGGTGTCACTTTTCTTTGCTGTTAGACTTCATACATTTTCATTTGTTTAAGTTCAACCTGTAGGTTTCTTGAAATGTAAAATTACCTTTTAACACCTCTCTGCAGAGGTAACAGCAGATGATTTCTCTCCAAGATTTCTTTCCCATCTTTTGTTTTTTATGCTACTCTCACGGGTGAAAATCATAAATAAAGTTCTTCGAAGAAGGTTGAGTAAATATGGTCCTTTTCTTCCAAATTACGTCCAATTCAAATTCCTCATCAAATGAGTTGAAATGAATTTGGTCATTAAGATCACAAAGTTTTCAATGAAATTCTGAAGAAATTCTGCTTTGTTTTCTTGCCCGAGAACATTCATTGAAACCTCCAAAAGCTTATAGAAGATATCTTCTTCCATGGAAAGCTCGATATAAACAAAAAATGTAAAATGAAAAAAGAACAATATATATATATAACCACTTAAGAGTAATTCACAATTTCAGAGGAAATTATACCTCTTTTGCAAGGACTACTGCAAGGGTCAATCCTTAGACCATTGATGTTCCTCAGAAAAATAAGAGATCTTTGCCAAAGGCATATAGGCATTTAAATTGCTTAAGGAGCCTGGTAGGAAAAATTCTTTAAGCATCTTTCTTAGGCATTCCTCAGGGAGTATTCTTTGAAAAGTTGCTATCCATGGCCATATTGAATACTTCCCATCAGTTTCTAACCAAACATCAATATTCCAAGTTTTAAACTCCTTAAGGTTATCAAATTTTTCAAATATTATAAAATTCCTACAGCACTCTCAATGCTGTTATGGTTAAACATCTGGGTTGGTTCAAGGTGTCATTTTCCCACAAAAACGAAAAAGATCCAGTTGAAACACTTTCAGACTTGATTCCATTTTTTGTAATAATGAGCTATGAATCCTTCCTGAAACTTTGCAATATCCTGTTTATAAAAAGTGGAACGTTGACAGAACAAGTATGCCTCGGCTATCAACATCATAATTTCATGTCAACTTTGCCAACTAGTCAAGATGGCTGCTACCCTTGGGTCTCGTGACTCCAGACACCTGTTGTTTGTCGATCTGTTAACGCCCATTACCTTCCGTTTCCAATCGACGACCAGCATCTGGCAAGACCTCGTATCCATAACGTTAAAAGCGCTTCACAACGACGAGGTATCGTTATATTAACTGACGTACATGTCAACTGAACATTTGATTTGTTTCAAAGGAAATCGTGAGGTCTATATTGATTATTGATAGTATCTATATGTAGAAAAATATAGCTAATACCACAACAGCTGTCGAATGTCTCAAAACCAAACAAATCGTCCGATTACAAACACAGCGAAATTCAATAATTCAGAATGAAAAATGTCGATGTAGGTAACAACATTTTAATGATTTTTTTTAATGATCTTGTTTTAAATATGGGTTATAGTAACTGCTGATTTTGCATGGGCGCTCGTTTTTTGATTTTGAGACAGACATTTTGTGACCGAGTGGGGTGATCAATAGCACACTATGTCATAGCGGCAACAGCTGTCCTCAGAACAGACGTCATCAGGTATATCTCCCTCTGTCGTACACTGTAGCAATAAACATCCCATACGAATTTCATTTCCCAGTATACAGTAACAAGCTGACTTCCTGCAATATTTTCTTCTCCATTTTGGTGTTCTAGGCCCAGTTTCAAAAACGTTCCTTAACTTAAGGAATCCCTTAACTTAAAATTCTCCATCGGAAATGAAAGCATTACAGATTTTAAGGAAGGCTCCTCAATATGACTCTTTTTCCTTAACTTAATTCTGTAATGCTTTCTTATGAAAAACTAAGGGAATACTCAAAGTTAAAAAAAAATTTGTGAGACTCGGGGTCCAGTTGATCCATGTGTTATATTTTTTCTCGCAGGAGATGGATTGACTTTTGTGCAATTTACTCAATTATGCAACGTAAATTAAATTCAGTTTCTCCCTATTGAGATATAATATGTTACTGATGCTATATATTAATATACAAGTGGATACTTAAAATGTGACCACTTTAAACTAGTGGTTTAATCACTGGGTGTTTGAATGACCAGAAATGCTGAAATCTGGACAGAAAAATGCAAATTGGTTATTGATTTTAGGCGGAAAGACAAATATAGGACAATTGGATGATGCAATATAGTCCTAATATTGATTTCATTAAGACCTACACAAGCTCAACTGTGTGTAGTTTTTGTTGTTTTTATCATCGTCATGCGGACTCTGCATCATGTTTGCATGCATCTCCCAAAATTGATGTCCAAGATTTACATTTGTGTTTCTTTCTTATTTGCAGTCACTTTAAGAATGATTTGAGAATATATATCAAGGTATATTGAACTCCTATCCATTTGCAACCATTGTACCCAATCTTGTCATTAGCGCATATTTCTGATGACAATTAATACTCTGCTCTATGTTTATACACTATGCTGCAAGTTTTAAAGCATGGTTATGGAGCATATATGCTGCAATTTTTTGCTGAACTGCAGGATGCTTGATACATGAACAAAAGCAACGAACCACATTTTTGTCATTCTTATAATTACGCCTTCAAATTCCAGGATCCAATGAATATACAAGACTTAATAGCCCACATCCGGTTAAATGCAAACCCCTAACACATTATGCAGTGATCTTTTATTCTAATTAGATATTGCTTTGCACCACACGGACGAAGAGTTCAATTTTCCTGTAATGGATTATTTTGAACATGATGTTTATCCTAGTTTTAGATGACTTCTTGCGACTTCTGACGTAAGTCCGGAACAGCTGTGAGCTTTGTTGTATAGTACTTTAGTCAAGGTGTAGGCGGAATGAATATCTCAAGCCATGAAGCACTTCAATAAACTAGATCTTTATGTTACCTTCAAGGAAAAGGTCAAATAAGCAATAACATTTCTTGTTTTGTGGTCCTGACAAAGATGGGCTTTCTTAACATTTTTCTGAGCGAAAATCAATATGACGTAAATAATACCTACATGTAAGTTTGTCGTTTGAGTTCATTTATTTTTTTCGCCTATACATTCATTTTATATAAACATTATGTAGTCAACCTTGTTACAGACAACCGAAGGTACAAAATGGTCATTACGACTGTATAGCCAAGTGGTCAAATTGCTTTAATTGGTCATTTCGGACCTTAAAAATCTGGTCTTATAAAGGAGTTGGTCTTTATACAGAGGTGGTCTTTATACAGAGGTGGTCTTTATATAGAGGTGGTCTTTATACAGAGGTGGTCTCTAATTTATAAGTTTTGTTATACTGCAGATATAAATTATAAGTGGAAATCAGAAAGAAACAAAATGTTACTGAAGATGGGAAGCATATAATGGAATTACAAACTGGTTACTCCCTTGATTTATGTGTAGATAATAGACACTCCCTATAGAGATGAACTTACACCAGCCAGATGCTGGACAATAACAACTCAATGATAGATACAATCATGGACTGGTTTTGTGATAAAGGCTACTTGTGACAGTGAAATACTGAAACCAGAGTCCACTCTACATTCCTTCTCATGAACAAATCAATACTTTTCCCTGCTGGACATCACAAGGTCAAAGGTGAAGGACATCAGGCATCAATGAAATGCTGAGATGTTGTCAATTTCAGAAAGGTTATTATTAGCAATGTCAGTGGTATATGTTTCATGGAATGTAATAGAGATATGAAAACAATACAGTTATTTTATTCCGCATAACTGCATGAGGATTAATATAGCAAATATAATATACATAATTTCAAAAAGGCAGCTGCAAATTTGATTATTAACTCTCATATATAAAAATCAATATGAAGTTTCTTCCATGGCAATTATAAGGAATTTGTTTCTTAAAGGAATTTTAAGTAAAAGTCAATTGTACATGTGTATTTGAAAGAAGAAAAGAAGTTAAGGAAATGGGGGATTATTATAACTAGAATCTAGTAACAGTCTGCAAACATATCAAAGTTACATTTATGCACAGAAACATTTGCCTTAGTAGAAATGTCCTCTTAAGAAACACCAGAAGGTGGGAATGCTTCAATTCTTTTGTTTTCAGATTTTTTTACATCAGAAAAATGACATACAGGGTGTCCCAAAAAACATGTCCCAACTGTGACAGGTAATAACTTTTGCAATACTTTTTATGAAAATTCAAA
Organism: Argopecten irradians irradians; assembly: GCA_004382745.1. Lineage (NCBI taxonomy): Eukaryota > Metazoa > Mollusca > Bivalvia > Pectinida > Pectinidae > Argopecten > Argopecten irradians. Next base: position 1,366,054 of record SAYR01030637.1, read on the forward strand.
ATGATTTGGAAAGCAGGAGTATCCAAATTTAACTTAATTGGGTACAAATGTACATATTACATCATAATTTTGTGTGATTACGTCATAATAGAAATGATGACATCATCGATGATGTCACATTTTGGTGACTTTCTAGCACCATGAAGATTCAGGCTAAAGATATTGAACTCTACAATGCGGTTGGAAAATCCCCTACTTTAGTAAATGAAATGTTTTGAAATGTCACCCAGGTATGCAATCCATCTCCAGGAAGTAGATTTACAGAAGTGTGAGGTGGTGAGGAATTTCAGGGACAGAATTCATCATGTCATCGAAAAAGGTCGGATACCTCGCGCCCATTCTTGAAATGAGAGTTATTGATTTTCTGAATCAATCGCAAAATTAGCGAAATATGACTTTCTCTCGATTTTCAATATAAGTAGTAACAAAAAGTTATTTGTCCTGGTTGTTATATATCGTTTTACAGAACAGATCACTACCTTTCTAATGGTATATAGATCAAATTCCTCCGTCTATCAAAACAATTTTTATAAAGCGTCTAACTCGGGACATGTTTTTTGGGACACCCTGTATGCCAGAAATGTGCTATAGCAATCAAAAAGTGTGCATGGAATTTCAAATATATAATTGGATTTAAATTCCTTAATTTTTTAAAACTTTGTTCAATATAGGGATAAATGATTATATTGCATGATTTGTACAAACAAATCGGGTTAATGGGATTGCAAATGTCTGTTAAATATTCTAATATTTTTTATTACAATTTTAATGTTCATTTATGTAAGGAATGCAGGAAGTAAACTTCTATTGGACAAGATAAGTACGAATGATTTCACAAATATGACAGTCACTATAAGCTTTGATCCAACAGCTGTCACAGTAGGCAAATAAAGTGTTAGTCCATTTTTGCAAATAACAGAGTTATCTGTTCTTGATAAGGGTTTGTTGTTGGATCGGTGCATCATTTGGTTGTGTGCAAAAATATGTATTGTTTTCTCATAGAAATAATTAAAAAAACAACTTATAAATTGATTGCAAAACAAGTGATACAACTTATGCAATTCATTCTCGACGACCTGGATTTTTTGTGTAAGTGCACGAGGGGTGGAAAAATATTACGCATATATGCTCACTATCACATGAAGCAATAATCGGTCTAATCTATCAGGGGCAGATAACTCTATGATATAACATAGAAAACGAGCATTTAATATACTCTCAAGACTCCTATACGTACCTTGCTGTTTTAGTTCATTTTGCGCTGCTTTTCCAATCATTGACCATACGGGACGTAAACAACCCAGAAGACCCTCGAAGAATCCTCTCTGGGCAGCGTCACGGTAACCAACATCTAGTTCATCTTCCTGTCGTTTAGCGGCATGATGGGAAGGTGTGACGGGGGCGGAATGTGCTTCGGTGGGTGAGGGAGTTGAGGAAGACGACGATGACTTTTCGGTGAGACTCAGTTGATCTATGTCATGTTCCAACTGGAGCATGCTGAAATCAATACATTACATTATCAGGGATAAGTTCATAGGAAGGAAACTGATTGCAAAATTGCATTTCAGTTTTGTAACATTATAATAAATATTTTCTAGTATATGATAGACTGTACTGCAATTTCTGAAACCGTATTGGACCCAAAAAATTCCAAGGGCGTTGCTTAAAAAATTGAAAAAATGAAAAGGTGCTTAATAAGACAAAATTATTGCAAATCTACACAGTTTTGGATTTATGCCAGGGCAATTGAAATTGAGACCTCAAAAGGGTGAGGGGCGTCTATAGGGACATGAGCGCTTATTGGGACAAATACAGTATCTGATGCACTTGATACCACATGTTAGCATCTATTTAATTCTCCTATTATACTAATAATAATAATAATAATACTTTATTTATTGAAGGTGGCATAGTTAGCATGGAGCTAATCTTCCATATGGCCCTCATTATATAAACACAAACAAAATTGACATAAATCATCAAAATATACTTGTAAGCAAATATTGAATGGCTGAACTAATAATATATGAAGTAAAAACAATGCTTAATATTAATTGAATTCAATGAATTTGATAATTAACATATCAGTTCATATAATTTTTGGTGTTCAAATTATTCTATAGTTCTTAAAATTTAAGAATATACATGTACTCAACACTACAAGTTATATATAGCATGATCAATTTTCCTATCGTCAGCGAAATTTTAATGATTTGTCTTAAAGGTTGCACGTCACAGTAGGGAAATGAACAGGGAGAGACATAAGAAAGATAATTGGAGGCTTCTGGTACGAGTTTTATTGGCAAGTTTATGGATTGTGTGGGTCCAAAGTATCCTAGAGTTTAATAGTCGGGTCGTAATGAAACCATATAACGAAAGTCTGGCACAAACGGATTCTTGTAGACGTTTAGGTATCCTATTGTTTCTAAGGTCTTGCAAAGAATCTTGTCACTGAATTTTTTTTTGGAGTTAACATAGTTAATGATCAATTTTCTTATCTGCTGAAAATTCCCCATAATTCAACTCAACATAAATACCTATTTAGCAACCACCTCTGTATAAATACCATCTGCTTAATCTGACCACTTTTCTAGGATATATCCCAGATGACTAATTTCAAAACAGTTCAACCTGTGTATAAAGACCACCTGGCTACAGAGACCATTAATCATATGTCCATTGGGTGGTCTTTATAGACAGGTTTCACTGTAGCTTTTTTATCAGAATAATGTGTGGTCTAGGAGATATGATACAGATTTTACAAAACCAAAGATTTCTAGGCAAAATGGTAAATGACAGTTTGGTGGATCAAGGTATTAATTTTAAGTTGAATGATGAGGAATTTTCAGCAGAGCTATAATTAAATTTACATATATTATTGGTAATATCAAACCAGAGACATTCAAAACATTAAAAAAAGCCTGTTGTTCGAGCCATGCATGGTTACTGTAAAGTTTCTTTTTTTTATCAAAAATGAAACTTCACCGAACAGTGTACTATATACATGTATCACGGCACTGCTCGATCCATATTACAATTTTATATTTCTGTTCATAATTCATTTCACCAAGCATCACCATATAATCATTATATAGGGAACCAATAGCAATTATTCTCTGCAAACAGAAGATAGTCCGTCACATAAATCCTATCGCTCCGTAGAGCCTTACATCACGTTTGCTGAATCAGCAGAAAATTTCTGAGCGGCAGAAGTCGGCACGATATACAAAGATACAAATTTATTCCGTCAGCCAAGAACATTTTGCGTGGGGAAAGAAAATTACATTATCTGTGAAATGTCATCAATCTTGAGTTTGGCGGTTTCTACTGTAATGTGAATTCCCCGGATCTATCGCTTTATTGATCAATCATATATATACGTATAAGGGTTTTGCTTGTTAGAACCGATAACGTCACCGATATTCATTATTTCTTCCGACAAAATCTGTCAAAATCTCTTGTAGTGTTGGCAGTGGTGGTAATTTACTGTTTTAAAAGTGTCAGAATAGAAACGCAGATATATGAGTATTTATCTACAGTAAAACCTATAGCTGTCTTAATGACAACTATCTCTGTATTAAGAACCATTTGATTTATACTTCCTTGGGGGTATGTCCCAATTAAATTGACAAATCGTCATCATCTAGGTACTACACATGATTTTGCAATTTGTATTTTGGATGCATGCTTTAACATTTGCTGCAATATTGAATTTGCAAGCACAAGGCTTCGTTGCATGGCTATATACTGCCTGGCGATCGGTCAATGGCAAAGTTCATCACAATTTAACTTTAGTAATAGCCCACATGACTTTTAAAAATAAGTTTGTTTGTCTCTGAGAGGATTTTTACAGAAGATGCAATATTTTACAAAGTCAATAATTACTATAGCTACTAAAAATAGAACAGATTAATGTCTTGCAGCCTTGAAGCCTTGAAGCCTTGTAGCAAATTAACCTCCAAAACTTTTGGAGAACAACTGCATATAAATGTACGGTATAATTGAGCATCAAATCAATTCTAATTTGTCATCAAGTTTGATTTTATTTTTACAACAAAAATTTGATATAGACCTCACTGTATGTGAAATCCTGCTAAAACTTTGATTCCATTACAGTAAGCAAATATAAGGACCTCATGCAGTTTTTAGAAAGTATACATTATAATCACTTTACACTATTAGAACTTGTACTTTATCAATATCTAAATTCAGATGCTTATTTTTAGCAATTATTGATTGAAGCATGAATTACCAGCAGTTTATTATCTGATTCAACAGATTTGACAATAAACTTCAAAAAAGAAGACTGGAAATTTCAATGCACTGATAAAATGGATGTTCAATATATACCATTTGGTTTTACCTTAAATTCCTGACAGAATTATCACAACAAAGAAATATATCCAAGTCTTTGATGGTTTTTTATTTGTCATATTGTAATTACCGTAAATTATATATCTTTGTACATTTAATGCATATTTACACAATGTAATTAACATAACAAATGACACATGTTTATTTCCCATCAATTTTTGTGTAGCTCGTACTTTATATCTAGTACATCTGCGATAAAAAAAATCTAGTGGTATATAATTATCATGAGAAAATATTTAAATCTACAGATGTATATTGTTAAAACAGATAAGGATAATAGCTTAACTCTATCTAGCCTTTTATTTCATTCAACAATGTTGTGTTGAAAATCAATTTCCGTATTTGATCCATTTATAAGCAACATGCCCTCCCTCTTTTTGATGCCTCAAGTAAAACCATGTAGATTTCTTTCTTTGATTTCATTTGCAAATTGTTTGATGGCTTTATTATCAATGCAGTACTTTTATAAATATAAAATGGACGCTTTTTGGAGCAAATACAGTAAACTTAAATTGTCTTTAATTAGATTAATGTTACTAGTCATCAATTAGCTTTTCGACCAAAACCAACAACATCAATATTGGAGATTTTATCTACAGTTGTAACCCGTCAAAACCAGCTTTTTTTAAATCTGGATTTCTGTCTATTGCAGCTTAATTGTATAGAATTGTTTTCCTTTTAAATTTACTGAATTAACACTTGTATAATCCGAAAACCTTTCTATAATGGCCAAATATGCTGCTCCTGAAACACATCTGCCCGATTTGAACAATTTTATACTGTATCATTTACTTTCACTTCCACAAATACCAGAAAGGTTTCAGTTTGAAAGAAGAAAAAAAATCTTCTGAATTGTAACTTAAATGCCCTCATCTAACCTTATTCCACTGAAGTACACAATTACCAACAACTCGGAATTGTAATTTCAATCTACTGACAATTAAACCTGCACTCTCGAGCAATTAAATTCCTCCACATAGAAACTTATAAATAAATAAAACACACTCTGTATGTGACATTCTTTTAGGTCGCTGAACTTCCAACAAAGATTCTGTGTCGAATGTCTATAAATGCACACAGTACCAGTATTTCAATAAGTATCCAGGAATACTTTCTTCGGAATCTAATTAAGTTATTAGATTGGAATTTTTCGTTGTGCCTAACAGCAAAATATCTATTAGTTAATTTAATTTCCATTCAGTAAAACTATCTAACATGCAAACAATTTTATTGTTCAGAAATGATTAAGTGATTTCTAAACTGTTGCAGATATTTTTACCAAACTCTCAGTAATACATGAATAACCAATTAACAGATGATGTGCATTGCAAAGGACTGTAAAACTGAGTTCTGTTCAATTTAGCCAGTTGACCAAAAGGTCAAGGAACAATTCAAACTTGATTTTACATGATTTAAACATTTCAAAATGACATTCACTCTAAATGCATGTTAATTTGTTTTGAACAATTTTAATTCATTCACCCCTGAAATTTCATAATGGACTGGCCTAGTCCTTGATTTAGGCAAGTCTAAATGTATGTTCAAGGATGAATTAGTTAAAATATATAATGAAATAGATAACCAATATTAATTTAGTTAAACTTAGTTACTGTGATTCTTTGTTTTTCATAAACTATCTGATATATAGAGTATTGTTATAAAGATATTCCCTATTTGTAACGTTACAGTGGCCAACATTTAGTATTAGCTCGATCGTCCTAAAATACTGCCCGTCTCGAGTCAGGCAATTTTCCCATCACACGCAATCAAGTCGCGTAAAAATCTACCACACAGCATATAAAGCTTACTCAGGGATATTGATATAGCGTATGCATGGCTAGGATGCTGTACCGTTCGATTGATCCGTATCTTCCCCAGCAATCACCCGCCATTCCTTCGCTACCATTGACGTATGCTGGAACGTGCGTGTGTGCGTGCATGCTCGTGGTCGATACTAAAAATGCTACCTCGACACTATGCCCTGTCTTAATCGAACTTGTTGCTGTACCCTGAACACAAATAGCTTGCAAATAAACGTGGTCCTGATACCGAAGCATTGATTTTTTTCTCTGTGAATTAACTGTTGCAAAACAGTGTGTCGGTTCCATCGTCTCTATGACGTCCAAACATGCTGCCTCCGAAACAAACATTGCTGGCGCTAAATTGAACACTAGTTAAGCAGAATGCCATAGAATTCTTCTATGGAATCTGACACAGAAATTGCTAATTGTAGGAGATAGCCGTTTTGAAGATTTTTATACGGCTCAAATCACTATCATTAGAAATCACAAATCATAGACAGGGTGTACTGTTCATGTGGCATCGGTTCAAATTTAAGTGATAATCTGCAAACAAACTACCGTTTTGGTGTCAGAAATGTCTTCTAAATGCCAAAAGTGGATTTTTTTCAATTTAGAATAAATGCTGACAATTATAGCATAATTTAAGTTTGCGTTTCTTAATTTTTTTAATAACTTTTGCACAAATATTCATTAATTTGAACAATCATTATTACGATTGTTGCCAAATGAATTGAGCTATCTCAGAAGGATTTACATAAAATATTACAATTACATATCATAATAGTTTTATGTTCACATTTCTTCATTTTTGTCAATTTTGTGACATTAACATAACATTTATTGTATATATGAAAACAATATATTCATTGGGTTTGATATATTACATCATTCTGCTTTAAGTAGCATTGTGTAAAAAAAAAAACAGCAAAATAAATCCATGAAGATTTTTTTAGTTTTCGTGAACATTATTGATCATATTAATTTCATTTTGAATTAAAACTGATTCTTATGACTTTCACTCAATGTGATTAATTTGGCAACTTAAACACAAAAAATAAATCCATTTTTAATACTATAGAATATTTAGACTAATCATTTCATGCATATTCATTTTAACATTATGAACTGATATCATTCATGTTAACATCATATTTTCAAATGATCTGTGTCTGAAATCAAGCAAAGTTACAAATACACAATGTAGCTTTAAGATATTATCTGAAAATCTGCCTCATCTCCAAATCTCTTTATCAGCTGGGCTTGACATTTCAAAAAAATAATCAATTAACAGTTCAATTGAAAGCTATTCAGCGGTATTAATCTAATTAAAACCCATTGATTTTCTTTTACTTCTCCCCTGTAAACCGCGCGGCATATCTATATTTTATTTGTGTTAAGGGCTGGCAAAGCCCGAGTTCCGTAGCTCCGTGTGGGATCATACACAAAGTTCTCTTTGCCGATCGATACAATTTTAACCACAACCTACGTCAGAGAAACGTAATGTACGTCTGAACAAACAACATATCATCTCCATCACAATATCCCTGAGAAGTCTTTCTCCCGCCTCGCTACCATGTAATATAAAAAGAACAATTAACATTGTCCCTTTCAGCTGACATTTGACATAGAGTTTTTAAGACTACAACCTCAAGAGGGACAAAGAAAAATGCTTTTCAGTTCAGTAACTCTGTGAAACCTGCCTTAAGGACCACCTGTGTATAAAGAGCGCATGCTAAATAAGACCACCTGTGTATAAAGAACACCACTGTATAAAGAGCGCATGCTTAATAAGACCACCTCTGTATAAAGAACACTTGCTTAATAAGACCACCTGTGTATAAAGACCACTTGCTTAATAAGACCACCTGTGTATAAAGAACATCTGTTTAATGAGATCACCTCCGTATACAGACCACTTGCTTAATAAGACCACCTGTGTATAAAGATCACTTGCTTAATAATACCACCTGTGTATAAAGATCACTTGCTTAATAATACCACCTGTGTATAAAGACCACTTGCTTAATAAGACCACCTGTGTATAAAGATCACCTGCTTAATCAGACCACCTCTGTATAAAGACCACTTTTTCATAAGTTATTACTGCAAGTTAACTTTTGAACAAAATGATGCAAAGTAAGGATGGTTTTTTAAGACTTGTTTACAACTTAAAACAATGGTATACATTGCTAGTATCCTTAGAAAACCCTGATATCCTGGCTCATTTGTCAATGTTTCATTGTTGCAGGTATTCCTGAACAAGCTGATGCAAAGTAAGGAAAAGGTTTTTTTTCAAGGGCATTGAATGTTAAGGCTTATTTACAACTGAAAACAAAGGCACACACAGCTAGTATCCCTATAGCAAACCTATTGTTTTTGTATACCTCATTTGTCATTGTCTCATTGTTCTCTGGTAAGCCTTGTACCTCTCGTACAAAACCCATAATCCTGGAGACCCAAAGCCAACTTAGTGTGACAATCGTATTGTACTTTACAGAAAGTGCTGAAGAGCCTATTTCTAGGTGCGTTTACAATTGGTTTTGTTATTTTTTTCCCCCAGAAGAGCTGTAAGCGTTGCATTAAAGCGTTTCTTTCAAACACCGGCTTGTTTCAGTACGAATTCCATAGATGTATTACTGGATGTAAAAAATCCCTCAACCAATCAGACTGTCTATTTAGTTGCTGCTACTCTGGAACTCTTCAGTAAAGGAGATAAAATACAATATACAGGCAGTTACATACTTCCTTAAATAGGCAAGATTCTAATAGAAACAAATAAACAAAATCATGGTTAATTCTTCACTTATGAATTGAATCCAACCATATGTGTTTATCTTTCGTGTCTTAATGAGTGAAAAGCAACTGATATTGTTGTGACTTTGATGCTGTCAAAATAAATGGTTACAATTAATAACTTGTGTTTATTAATTTTGATTTTATATATTTCATAAACAGTCTGGAATTGTAATACATCTTTTGTGTAATATGAAAATGAAAATGAAGAGAAAGAACGAAAGAGATATAAAGACTGCTTGAATGTGAGGAAAGAAAGAAAGAAAGAAAGAAAGAAAGAAAGAAAGAAAAAAGAAAGAAAGAAAGAAAAAGAAAGAAAGAAAAAAAGAAAGAAAGAGAAAGAAAGACTATGAATGTGAAAAAAAAGACTGCATGAATATGCAAAGCTTTGCTTGCATGATCTTCAAGAATTCAATATGTGTCTGATGATAATTAGGATATTTATATGGTATTAAAACCAGAGATGATCATACCGTAACAGGATAGAGATTGAATATGACTCTGTGAAGAAAACTGTAATTTACAAGTTCATATTTCCTGACAATCCTTTCATATAGGAAAACCCATGTATATCAGGATTCTAATCGATTTCCTTGAGAAGTCTACATGTAAAACATAAACCGCTCCCTTCAGCGTCTTTATAAGTTGATGAAAATGTTGTTTGTGGTGTCGATGGAGTCTGTCTGTTGTTAGTAAAATCCTTATAGAAATTTCTTTGGGAAAAAAATAGATTAAAGTTAATTATGGTCATACCAAAATATCTTCACTTTTCAAAAAAAAAAAAGCCTAAGAAATTAATAACGTATCTGTTCATTATGCATCTATTTTAATTACCTTTTCATTCATTGATATGGATGGATAAATAAAATGCACATTTCTGAATGCAAAGTAATGGCAACTCACAGAAGCTAGGTTAAGTATTTTACTAGTCAGGGAGACCCAATATTTCCAAAATATATTAGTTGTAAATATCATTTTTTTTCAGTTATTCCCTTTTCCCCTTATTCTTACAGCTAGATAGGGTAATATTAATGTTTGTTCCGATGCCATGGATTTCTATTTGATCATTACAAACGCTTTATACACCTTGAATTTTATCACTGGTGTTAAGTTAAAAAACGAAATTTATCAAATGAGATGTCTGTAATCTAAATAAAAAATTGAAAATAATTGCACTTTTCTTTCATCAGTTATATTTCAGATAAATTAATTATAAAAATTTGATCTTATTAATAAGAATCTTGCTATGTTACAAATAATTTATTTTATATGGGATGCCATCCATCCAAACTGCCTATGATATCATCCTATGTCCTACTATATATAACTACACCCCCTGCCCCCTAACCTCCTTTTACTGCCATCTCTCCATATTTTCCCCTCCTCATATTTCCAGAGTTATGGGACCTTGCTTGACACCTTGTCAGAAACAATTCCCACTCATCCAGGAGATCAAGGATACCTACGTAACCACATTGTACATCTATCTGCCTGATGCATAACATAGCTGGGCTGGGCACATACTAATTGTAAATAAAACAATGAAATGTAGATTTCAGATGTAGATTACAGATCAACCATAGACATGAATACAACAGTTATATAGACACACCAATCAGCCTTTCATCTCCTTCAGTAAAAAGCTTAGAACTGTCACTTCTCATCTATCTCAGTGAGAAGCTTGTTACCATGACATCAGACTTAGTATCAGTCTCCAGCTGTCAATCTCCAACATCTGGAATAATATCTGATAATAATACACCTGGCAGGAACACATTGTCTCTTAATACCAATATGAAAATCAACTCACTCACCCCTGAAATTTCATAATGGACTGGCCTAATCTTTGATTTACAAGAGTGTAAATGTGTCATCAGGGATGAAAACTAAGCATGGTCAAGTGGCTGACAAGTTTGTTATTTACAAGTATCAAGCAGAGTTCCTAGAGAAAAACCAACAACCTACTGAGTGTATCTTAGGCATATGTCCTTCATAAGTTTTGAACTCAACAAGGATGTCAAGGTCAAGGTCATCAAAGGGGAGATAACTCAGTCTATAAATTTACATTATTTTTTATTTACTTACACTTATATACATATTTATATGTCATTTATATGTATCTTCTAACTTATGCAGTCAAAGGAATTTAAGAAACACATAATCTAAAAGAAAACAGATATATGATTCAGAAGAGACAATCTCAACAGACAGGAGACAACTGTTTTTGAGGTGTATTCAGGTAGTAGTTTCATCCAGTTTTAGCTTAATCAGGAAGCTTTTTGGCCTGGCCTTACCATTTTCTACCTCATGTCATTGTGTTCTTTATCTAATCAATAATTTATTGGCTTGGCCTCATCTCCACTGTAGCCTCCATCACAAACGAAAATCTTATCTATAACCATGTATGATTTGTTCTTCTCTTGACCATAATGACCAACAAAGATTCCAGCTTGACCATTAGCTGTCAGTGAACCTGTGAATTACACCAGTCCACTGTAGTAACAGACCATCAGATTCCCTTATCAGTTCCCAATAATGTATTTCCTTCCTATCTTAATGACAGATTGTGTAGCCATATAATGACCGCTGACCTCCAATATACTATGGCCATTCTTAATACTAAATCAGTGACCATTGGACTTCATCACTGGTCATCACTGATGCACCTCCTCCACACCTAATGACCACTGTCCACTAGCTATATATTAAGGTTTTCTCCCTATCTTAACAAGGCTTGACCATTGGTCAGTCTGGTGTGTAATCAATGTGGATGGCCAGTGTCGGTCTTGATTTATTTGACTCCCAAAAAAAATCAGCTTTTACAAATTGTATAACCAAGTTAAAGAATTACAAGCAAAATTATCAATTCATTCCAATGCAATGAAAATGGCAAATTCTTCAAAATTGATATTTAAAAAAAAATATTTTTCATTTGAATGTTCCAAGTGTTTTTCTACTACAATTGCAGTAAAGCTAACAATTCTTTACATGTAAATGTTAAACATTATACTAGTTATCATAATTTTTTTTTACAAAGTTGACATTTAAACTTTAATTAAAAGTCTGGACTACATAGCTCTAGCACAGGCCATGTCATTCATAATGTAGCATCAAGCTAACAAGACTTTTCATGTGCTTACATTGAGAAATTTCTGTTGCATATATACTACAGTATATCTATAAGGTCATGATCATGATATTTCCAAAATTTCAAGATGGGAAGTTAACAAAGCTTCACTGACCAATGGTCAAGGAGGTCAAGCCATGACCTTGACCAGCGGATGTCTGTATTGACCATAATGCTACATTCAATCACTACTTTACCAATCAAAACATTCTGACTCATGGTGTTGTATATATATATCTAGCTGTACCTTTCCAGCATCTGAATCATAGCTATAGCCTACAACTGTCATCAGAACCCTGTAGTGCTAAGCTTCATTACTTAGCACAATTCTCACTGATTTGGGAATTCCTAATTCTAGCATGACAATGTCTCAAAGAGGTCACTCGCTCTTTTACATGTTAATTCTGTCTCCTTAAGGTGAATAATACACTAAACATAATCTCACAGCCTTTCAAGTACAATGTGGAGTGTATTCCTAATACCTTTCAAGAAGATGGAGATCCAAATTCCAAATATAAATTACAACCTCTTGAATTTGTAAGTGCAACTTTGATTTGGTTGGGGGGAGGGAGAAAAAATCATATGTATTCTTGAAAAAATAATTAAGATACAAACACACAACCCCCCCCCCCCCCCCCCCAAAAAAAAAAAAAAAAAAAAAAAAATAATAATAAGTAACAAGACAAAAACAATGTTATCTCATTTATATACATAAAAGCATTTTCTGTATCTATTTAAAACATATGTCATAACTATATAAAAGTCATGAATAATATAAGTATCTCAATTTTATCATTTTTTTTTAATATTACTATGGACACAATTATTGCAGTAATTGATTTGTATTGTTTGTCAACACCCAATTAGTGAAGGATTATCTACAGGTCCTACAACTGCAGATGTTGTAATTGTTGTATTGGTACTGATGTTGATCGATCTAGCTGAGAATTGTTTTGGTACGGAGGCTGACCTTCAGCGCATATTGTAATATGAGGAGGCGGAGGTTGCCCTGGTATTGGTACAGAGGCTGACCCGAGATGAGGTTGAACAGACAAATGACTCACATTGTTTATAGGTAAGAAGATGACACATGTAGGTGTATACCTATATATGAATACTAAAATCAATAAGTAATACTCATAAGATCAATTTCAGTCTATAACAAGACCTGAATACCTGTACAGTCATTATCACAGATCAATACTCGATCGCGAGATTCCAATGTGTCATCAATTTGTAAATAAACAACGATGAGGTCGGTCGATAATGGAAATCTAATGTTTATATCACAGGTAGACCGCATCTTCTGCATTATGTATAAAAATTATTTATATATAACTTGTCTATGTAAATCAATTATCTGTCATTTATAGGACCTGCTCATCACATTATTACAATTACTAATGAATATTTAATTAATATAGCTATAAAACTATTTATAATTGATTGATTCAGGTATTTTTATATCATATTTCAATACCAATTAATGAATAATTAATATGTGTTCAGTTGTTTAAAATTATAATAATGATAAATGCGTTACAGTGGTTTTGTTTTCTTATCTGCTAATGTGTTTACGCCTTTTGTCACTCAAAGTCATTAAAAGACAATAAGAAATGGAAGTTAGCTTAAATACATAATGATAATGTTTATAATTTATAGATATTGAATGACCTTGATAGTTTTTGCAAATGACCCAATTCTATCAATAATTTTAAAAAAAATGGACTTCTAAGTCAATAGGATTCCTGTAACGCATGATACCTAATAAAGTTAGTTCGGGACTAGGGTATCTCCAGTGGTGATGGAACGTAACTCGATCTAAGGTAATCTTCCTGCTGAAATGATGTCAGCGCAGGATATCATCTTTTGATGACATTTCATCAACAAATTTAAGAAACAATAGTCTGGCACAACGTAATCAGGTATCACATGGTACATGAATGAGTCCCATTATAAATCTAAAATTTTGTGAATGACTTTTGACCTATTAAATATGTTAATTTGAAGTCATTAAGTAATATTCCATTTATGGGTTTTATCTATCGTTGAAATTTGTTATTACTGATGCAAGAGGGGAAAACTGTTATTGATCACATCTAAAATACTAAATAAAAAAAAATTGTGAAAAACCTTTGACCTTTTAAATCTATTAAATTGAAGTCATTAAGTGACATTCGATTTATAGGCTACAGCATAGGAGTTTGTTTATAACTCATGTAAGAGGGGAAAACCGTTATTGATCACAAACAGGTATTGGGAAATCAAAGATGTGACTAATAGCTATAACACCAACGTGAAACTTCAACACAAAGTTCCCAGATTTAGCAGTTAAAGTTACATTTGTACTGTAGTCAATCTACGATCACCTACATTTTTATAAAAATAAATGTGACAATCTTGTTTCGAAATTAATATGATTAAAAAAAAAAAAACATAATTAATTAACACATTGTTTCATCATCATTATGATTCATTTTAGATGCCTCTGGTTCAAAAATTTAGACCTAAAATGAAAGGATTTTCTGATAGGAGCTTCGAGGTGCGACGTCATTAACTGTAACATGTCGTGTTTACAATTTGTAAATCGACGTGTATAATGTCATTAATGGGGTGTTAATTCTGTGATAATCTACAGAATCATTTTACCCCGGGAGATAATCGCCGATATCATGCCGCCTCTAACCATTCATATCTAGCTTCAAGTTTTTAATATATTCACCGGAGTTATCATTTAACAATACAAAATGAGATAGCATCTCAGTTCTGTAATAGTATTTTCGAATAGCTGAGTAAATTGAGAAGCAATATCTCCACAACCCTGTTGATTCATCGCCACAAACACACAATTACACATCAATGATTGTATAACACTATGTAACCTATCTAATGTAGAAAATGTAGTAAATACCTGCAAATTTTGTTAGTGATAATTAAATTAAAACAGGTACTCATTTATGTTTTTAAGGTTCCTCCTTTTGTTTGCTTTTGCTAATTGTTACTAGCAGGCTCCTGGTTTAAAGGGATTAATTGATACTTTTGAACTCTTAATTTGTGAGGCATTTGCTTTGTTTTAATCGTTCTTAATTATGTTATTATATTTTACATACTTTATGTGTAGTTTTTTCTGAGGCATTTGTTTTCTCAAATAGTGTATATTTGAACAATTTTGTTATACAGAATATGCAACATTTTTTTTGTTGTTGTTGATAAATCTGATGTGTTTAAATGCAAACTACATCTCACAATTGGATTTAAACATCATCAAGACCTCGATCTAAC
This sequence comes from Argopecten irradians irradians, assembly GCA_004382745.1. Taxonomy (NCBI): domain Eukaryota; kingdom Metazoa; phylum Mollusca; class Bivalvia; order Pectinida; family Pectinidae; genus Argopecten; species Argopecten irradians. The sequence goes on from SAYR01030637.1 coordinate 1,381,432, forward strand.
CTCTAATTAGAGTTGACGGATCGTCAGCTGTCAATCAAACAACATGTGAATTTGCATTTTGTATTGTATACTACAATATTAGCTCAAACATTGAATAAGTACATGTGCATTTACGTGCATTTGCGAGCACAGGGCGTGGCAATAAATTACACATGGCGATCAGGCAATTTAATTGACATCAAATCTTTTTGAACATTTGTCACATTTTTCGCTATGAAGGTTAAATATTATAAATGATTATAACCTATCGTTTCGCAACGAATAACTTTTAATAGACGATATTTTATTGACCTGTTTATGATCATGTTAAAACACTACAAACGACTGACTCATACACGAAACAAATAAATGTTAAAATAAATCTCGTATTTTTTTCTCTAATTACAAACAAACTCCATTTCCATTTTATTTAAGACCAAGTCATGTTCCATTGTTGTTACAAAGTATCACATTTTTTATAGTCTTGTAATCACCGAATGGGTGTAAAATATAGATTTTACCATGCAGACATACTTTTCATAGTATCCAGATTTCTCATGAAAGATGCAGTACCATGAATGTTAAATGATCCCTGATTCCTAAATGTTTTTTCCTGCAGGGCTTCAATGAGCTATTACAGTCTGATCAATCAAATGATAGCTTAAAAAAAAAACCAGTAAAACGTCAAGTCCATTGAAAGTTAGACAGCTATATTTGTGTTGTATATGTGGTATCCAGACTAGAATTTTGATACTAAAGGGCAACAACTCCTGAGAGAATAAAATTACTTTAATGCAACACTCCAGTTTCCACTTCATTTATTAACAAGCCCTCATAATCTTGGGGTTTTTTTAACGTAAAGTGTACCATATGACTAGACTAAGTATAATACAAACTTAGCTCTTTTACCCCTGAAATTTCATAATGGACTGGTCTAGTCTTTGATTTAGAAGAGTCTAAATGTCTCTCTAGCAGTGAATGAGCCTCTATACCCAAAACATCCCTCTCTATCCCCCTCCCAAATACCTTAACCAGTGTCTAGAATTAAAAAATTTCCTTAAAAATTTGTGTTCAATTTCATTTTTGTCTCTGTGACATGTCTGTTTCTAGCCCAAGTTTCAAAGTAGAGGGAGATAATCTAGCATTAGAATTCTTATCAATATTTTAAGATCAGGCAGCTGGTCTGACCAACTCCTAATAGTTTGTATATGACGCTGAGGGTTTCCATTATCATAAGTTTATGTTCACGTCATTCAGATAATATCTAATTATGTTTCTAAGTATCTAAATCAGCACTAGCGCCTGATGGTTATTGGGTGCAGAATTATAGTGTGACATTTTCTTGTTAGAAATTACTGATAATTAATTAAGACAATTGATGACACAGCATTCTATAGTTATAACACCTACACATTAATTAACACACTATTATCTCATATCGTCAAAAGCTTTTTATGACAACATAAGTGACACTAATTAGTACTAATTAATCAGCATCATTTGCAAAATGCGCATGCATACTGTATATTATCAAAGTGTTCATCTGGTCAGGACCCCAATATTCCAAGGCCAAAAGTGACACTCCCAGGGTAAGTAGTACCTGAATTAGCATCATTTGCATATCCAAGTAATAATTGAGATCTAAAGACATAGTCAGGACCCCAATATGTCTTGACTAAAGTGACACTGAATAGTTTATTAGAGTGTTTGGTCTGGTCAGTTATACTTACTATAAGTGTTTCAGACACTGATAACTGACCACTGCTGCTGATGGTGTAAATAAACATTGTGGTCAGCGGAGATATAATCATACTGACCAATAGAGTGACTCACACCTTGACCTGTGTCTATAAGACATTTGACCACTTGATCTTGGCTTCTGTACCTATAGGTTCTACCATCTACTGTATACTAAGCTTCTATCATTCCAACAATCTCAAAAACATATCCTCAGAAATAAAATCAAATTTATTGAAACAAAACTACATCCTGATTTGTCTTGTCTTAAAATTTGACTGATATTATTACAATTCAATGAAAGAACTGCTTATAAAGAAAGAATTTATATAGGCTTTTCCAGTTATACAATAAAATTTGTTGAAATGAAAGAAGTGCATTTTTCAGTGTTTTGCTTTCTTTGGTTTTTATGAATTTCAACCCTATTAGATCCCACTGATGTTTGCAGTTATATGTCCTTCAAGCTTCAACAATATTGAAACAACAACCAAAACTAAAATTTCCAATTCGTATAAATATGTCAGCTTATGTAAAATGAAGGAATTTTTTTTCTCCAGAAGCCTCCATTAATATAAAGGTCTACAATTACATTAAGCGACCAGAAACTGATGAGGATAAAGTTATAATTAAAACAGGAGAGGATAAAACTTTGCGACCAGACTGAGATTCGAACCAAGGTCTATCAAACACTAACCAATTTAAATGCTGTACAGATTGTGGTACCCCAGGTCTCTGATGATTAACTCAGTTCAAACCCAATACACAATGATTATCAAGATTGACATGTCTAGTATATGAGTTTTATTGAGTACATACCTATTCGTAAACTCAAAGTCGGAGCTGTTGGTGAGGACGTTGAGCGTACTTGGACTGTTCCTACTGTTAATGGGCTCATCCCGTTGTAGGACGTGGAGTGCGTACGAAGCGGCCTGGGAGGTCATTGTCTCGTCCGTGTAATCAGGCCGGGCGTCGCGATCCAACGTCATTTTGATTTATGTTGTTAAAATCTGAAATATCAAAAAACAATTTTATATTACCTTTCAGAGTACGCACATGTTCTTTTGTTATTATTTTGTTCCCATATCTATTTCTTCTCTTGATGTTTTCTTTTAAAACTTAGATATATTGATAAAAAGAAACAGTTAAAAGTTCCAGTTCATCAATGCATTAAAATCATAAACACTTACATTATGATGCGGTGTCGCAAGTTTGAAAACACAGATCCTAAATTATCTATGAATTTGTTTCCAATCAAATTCTTCTAATGTTTGGAAACGTCTTCCAAATTTTTACGATGGATGGGAAATAAATAATGCTGAACTTAAGACGTATACTCCCACAAGGTTATACAAGCTGTGCATGCATTTCCAGACTCTTAACCAATTAGAATACCTGTTGTCCAAATATGGTAACAACGTTAATTTAACCATAGGTCCCACCTGTCGACCCAAAGGTCAATTTAACCCCTCAGCCCTGAGTACAGTTATAAATATTGATATGATCAACTAATTACTAAAGTCACCCAGTACTCGATCAAGCTAAACTTCTAATTTTCTTAATGTCAGCGATTGGGAATATAGCAGATCTCGTTAAAACAATCAATGAGTAAAAGATATCGATAAAAACCAAATGGCATGTTAATTATGCTATACTCATTAATTATTAATGGATTATTACATCAAATATGCCATATGTGGAATTTAATTGGGATGAAATGAGATGAAATCACATTAATGAATGCAAAAGTATCACCTATATTTTTTTCTTTGATATCATTACTACTTTAAGAAAGTATTGAATAGTTCATGATTTGGGTTATAATTGAATATTCCGAGAAACAGAAAGGAATTTAGATAATTATCACATATCAGCATTTATGATTTACATGTTGTAGGATAGGAGGGTCCTTTAAACTAGTAGGTGACACAATCCAAAACAACGACTGCTCCCTTCAGATCTTGTTTACAGATAATTAACCCAGGACGATAATTATCTTCATAACAAATCAGTAATACACTTGATGCCTGGGAGTAATTTGTGATTTTATTATTAAACTTGCATGCCTGTGTTTTTCATTTCCAATATTTCTCTTTGTTGTACCGTTCCACGGTCCAGCGATTTCATTAAAATGGATATCAGCCATGCTGCATGTTGATATTATTTATACCACGGGTCAGGCAAACTAGCAATTATCGTGCAATGTGAATCCCGACCTCCATTAAGCATTGTCATTTTTCTCGTAAATGATACGGTCTATTTGATGAAGCTTTCCCGAATCTGTCGATGTTCGACCAGGGGCAGTACAAGGTAAGTGGGAGCTCATCTTTACGCTTCGTCGACGGCCCGATGTTTCTTGGTTTGAAATCGATAAAGGACCAGGGGACATTTGTGAAGCTATATGGATGAATTCCTAATGAGGGTTTGGAGGTTGGAGGCAGCAGGGCAGAATGGACTGAACTTAAGATGTGTGCAAATTACGTTCAACAGATCGGTATAACAATGGCAGATGTCTGTCGATATGGTCTCCGGACAATAAAAAGTACAATTATACCATATCAAGAGAAACTATACACAATTAAAAGACAATACAATATGCCGTTTTTACAGATACCGCTAAAATTTTAATCTAGGCTTGCGTGATGAAAACTTGTTGCAATTACTAATATGAGATTTGGTCTAGATTTAGTAAACTTCCCCCTATTTGTTCAATTTTCAGCACTTACCAATAAACATTTGTTTGAATACAGCACAAAAAAAAAACATTTATAACGAACATGCTTAAAATGAATTAATGATTATAATGTAGTAATTTTCATTCCACACCAATTTTCCTATAAGATGTCTGCAATATGTGTATAACGAACTATACAAATAACGGAGTGATTTTGTTGGCCCCCAGAGGTTCGTTATAACTGTGTTTTACTGTCATTATAACTGTGTTTTACTGTATATATACCATACACTGTAGATCTTCACCTAAATTAAACCGCTAGCCTCTTGCTGTTAATTGTTAATGATCTCAAACACTTTATTATTTATTGTGACAATTTTAATTAAACAGATTCTGATCTTTTCAAATATTCAAATGGGTGTAGGTAGAGTATTTGCATACTAAAGTTATGGTAACGTATTACTGGAATAAAATCTGATCTTTTCAAATATTCCTGATTACTATTCATTTGTAATACCTCTAAACATTGACATGTGCACAGAGTAAGGCGGACCGGACAGCCGATGTTAAAAATTGGACACCTGCAAGATATTTCAGTTTCAGGTTACGGTGGCCAATAAAAGAAAACAAACACAATGTGGTTTTAATATGTTATTTCTTCTAAATACAACACTTCTTTGTGCAAGTTGTCAAACATCTATGGGGAATATTTTGCATTGAAATTGTCACCTTCTTACATCGATTTTGGGACTCCCTGTTTGGACATCGTTTTTTCCCAAATTTTTTTGTTACGTAAAAATATGCTGATAGTAGATTTTTTTCAGCATTTTCAGCCTAAAAAGTACCAGTGCAAATAACACTGGTGTGCAAATTACACAAGTTTTTATGGTAATTGTAAGGTGACTGACCTGTTCAAACCAATTAACTTATATCAGACTGTGGATGCTGTCATTTATATAGATATAAAAATTAACAGCATTATCCATCAGGGTTGTATATGTGATCATTCACCATTGCTGAAACAAGTTTATCCCAGAGGTATATATCTGTTTAGTCTGGTTATTATAAGTTCTAAATGTGGAATTGTCATTTACATCAATTATTTACGGATAGAGTTCAGAGCACTCTGTCCTTTTATAGTCAGACTCCACATCAAATGATGGATTCTGCCGCCATATGCAGACAGACATATCCATTTCCCATTGGCTTATATTATCCAATGATGAAACATTATGTCTGATTGGTCTGTCTGGTCCTAATGTCTGATGAAACCTGACATTTGATTGGATAGTTTTTTTATCAGGATCCATTTGATACCTATTTTGTCATTGGTCAGTGTAAGGAATTACACTTAAATTTGTTATTATTTAAAAACTTTTAATGATATGATGTACAATCTAAGATATTAAGAGAAATTAATCTGAAATTTAATGACACGTAAAGTTATTGCATGATCTTACATGATCTTAAGATAATTTTTTCTAGAGTCTGATATTGAGCACTTTCACAAAACTTTTAGAACGAATCAAAGTAAACAATATTTACTGTATACAACCCAATAAGCGCTCCAGTCCCTATATGAACACCCCTCCTTTTTTTGAGGCCTCAATTCACTTACCACAACTTAAACACAGACTGAAACTATGAAAACTGTAGAGGTTTCTTGATTCGATTTCTTTTGTAAATTGATCCATGGCTTTCTTTGAACAATAACGAAATTGTGAAGGAATCTGGTCTTATTAAGCGCCCCTTCATTTTTTAATATTTATCTATGCACCTTTGTTTCGTACTACACAAAAATGAAGGGCTATAGTGACTATGAATGTCGGAACACCTTCATCTTGGCTGATTTCTAAGATGTTAAATAGATTCACTAAAGAATGTTAAAGATGCTCCACCGCTGACAAATGGTATTTTTTTCACTATCAAAAACAAAAGACGACGATTTAGTATTTTTCTTCAGTTGCAAAAGTTAATTTCTTTACACCATTACCACCATTGAAAAGTTTGAACTTCTAATTTTACTTCAAGTTAAAAATATTAAAAATAATAAATTGCATCCCGAAGAAAATCCATGGCACTATATCCTTTATGGAATGAAGTACTGATTAGGCATGCACCAAAGGCGAAATAAATTATTTTTATGTTATTTTTGTGTTAATTAGGCATATATATACACGATTTAACACCAATTATTGTTCAATTGAATGATAAATATCATATATGGTCTGTCGGCGGTGGAGCATCTTTAAACAATTAATCTTGCTGAGTCTTAATCTAACTCCTGATAATCTTCATCAAAAGGTTAATTACGGTAAGTATAAGATCTATCCTACGTATCACATTGGACATAGAAGCATTGTATTTGTTACATAAATCCAATCAATGTGTCCGAGAGATCAGAGTACAGACAAACCGATAGTAATAAATTAGAGGAGTAAAAATACATTCTAATGAATATTCATAACACTGAAACCAAATTAAGATTTTTTGGCTAAATCAGACACTTAATTATTATAGGCACGCTATATCATGAATATATGACCATCATGAATATTCATGAAATCATAAATATTCATCAGTCCAGACTCTCTTTCACAGCCATTTTCATCACCATGACAATAGCACAGGATTCCGAATCCAATCTCGTAATCTGACATTCACAGATATTTCCCCGAAATGTCACCCCAACGGAACAATGAGTGATAGGAGATAAGTACAAATCATTGGTATCACTTTCTCTAGGACAAACATATCATGTAAGCAAATCAAATGTCATAATAGCAAATCGTTTCTTCCCTTGGCAGTGTTTCTTTTTTTCTACTTCAAATTTCATCTGTGTATTGCATTTTAACAGAAGAGCCATTTTACCATGCAATGCCATTTCAATGCCATGATCGAGATGCTTACCTATAGCACACATAATCAATTTTTGAAGGCAATTTTAATTTAATATATATAAATTTCTTGTCATTCTTTTGAACTGCAAACTTCAATATAAACAGACTGCTGTTCCTAATTCTGTACAGTTTGAAACATGAGCACAATAAGCAAATGCCAAATGCAATATAATATACTGGTATATTCTATTCGACCCAATATGCACCGCCTCCCTATAAGCGCCCCTCCACATTTTTTAGGCTTCAATTCACCTACCTTAAAAATTAAATGCAGACTGAAAATATTTAAAACTGTGTTGGCTTATTATAACTCTTACTGATAAGTTTGTATATTGATTTATGAATTACAAATTACTTTGTAGGGTATTAATTTTATGAAAGGCTACAGTCCAAATTTGTTTCTATTGAGTACCCTGTTATTTATTTTCTAAGCTGGGTGCTTTTTAGGTCGAATATGGTGTATACATGCCGGGTACTTACAGATTTAACTAAAAATCATTTACTATCTATCAGGTATTGAATTCAAATCCAAATGTTATTTATGTTAAGAAGAAATTTTATCAAAAGGCATGGGATATACACTGAGTATTTTTTTTTTCTCTAAATTATCATCGAGATATCATACTTACATTAGAGTTTTAGGTGAATATTGTCCTTTTTAAATCCACATTTTGATTCAGTTCCAATAATCATATAAGTGCATTTCAAATTCACAGGTGAAGTGACTAAAGATGTTATTCTTCTAAGATCTTATTCCAGTTGGTGTAAAAATAGTCATACTATGTATGAGACCTATTTCCTATTTATACACAATTGAAAATAAAACATATTTTTCTTTCCTTTAATCAGTCTCTCAATACAGGACATGAGGCCTAGTCCAATTTTGATTTTAGGGGTGAAAGGATGAAAGCTTTAATCAATTTAGACCCTTATTGAAACAGGACAGGAAGACTAGTCCAGTTTTGATTTGAGGGGTGAAAGGATGAAATAGGAGGACACAGAAGCCTGTAGTCCAATTCTGATATTAGGGATGAAAGGATGAAAGCTTAAATCAATTATGTCGGTAAAAGTTCAAAGGCAAAATTTTTATGAAAAAGAGAAACACCCCTGTCATTATAACCACATGTTTAAAATGGGACGATCCACTTCAGATCTTCAGGGATGAAATGGTGGTCACACTTTTAATTTCAGTGGAAAGCTTAGCACATTTGATAATTAGGTGTTAGTTAATGCAGAAATTAACGAGATAATTAAAAGACACTTTGCCTGGATCTGTGGGCCCTGAAGGGACATGATTTCCACTTGAGGATGGACTCCCTAAGGACCGACAGATGTTTTTTCTCAAACAGGTTGTCCTGTTGTGATAAACTACCCATTAGGGTTTTTCCCCCCCCGACTCTTTGAAGTAAAATAAATGATTTGGGTTTGCTTTTCATGGGCAAGTAGAATTTTTAATTTTTGATTTACCTCAGAAGATTAAATTATTCATACAACACATTTAATGGTGAAGTTCATTAATTCTGTATAAAATTAGAATAGTCTTTCCAGTGACGAACATTTAATATATCTATTTATCTTCATATCTTAATATACCTCTGTGTATCCATTAAAATTTGAATGCATTCTATTAAAAAAATCTTAAATCATTCATCCCAGAACCTTATTCAAAAATCAATAATTTTACAGTAAAATAACATCAGAAAAATCTCATAAAACCTCTTACGGTACATCTGAGAGAAGAATACGTTATTCAACACACGTGTGCAATGAAATGCTCAATTTAACACTATTAACATAGGGTAATTTCCTGTGTGTCCTTGCTGAAACTACTTTGTTAACTTTTTTGTTCTTTCATTTTTTTTAGCTGTTGTGTGTTTCCTTTATTTTTACATGTTTAGAAAGATAATATGAACAGAAAATTCTAGTGACATAATTTTCTGACAAAGATGTTGAAAAATGACAGATTTAAGCCTGGTATGGTTGGTTTTCTGTCCTACAGCCATTTAAGGCATCCTACTGGTTTAAAGTGTAGAGGAAAGCCAGAGTACCCAGAGGAAAACCAATGACCAGTCCTTAGTACTTAATTGGCAACTGTCAGCTGGGCCATATGGGATTCAAACTTGTGACCCAGCTGTGGATTGAGGGCTTAGATAATATATTGCAATTGGTATGATATTATACAGTTAGATTCTAATAATGATAGAATTAGGGCCTTAAATTTGACCAACTGGCATCTTCAGTGCAGATATATAATCCCATATTATTTACATAATTGTCTCTTTGTTGCTAAGCATACACGATACCCTCAGAAACCATGATAACTAAACGTGCAGCCAGATACTGGAGATGTTAGTTCATGGAGCGCCATGTGCATTACTGCATGAATTAATTTCATTAGCTTCAATACCCATCAATTTGGATTTATTTTGAATAGGGACTGGGTGTGAATATTTAATGCTTTGCCCAAAGCAACAGACATCTGTTGTCTTTGAACAGCTGATATATTTTTCTACTAGAGTAAAGTGTCTATGCTATTTTATGCTGTTTATAAAATTTCTTCTTTAATGGAAGAGTTCTGCTTCCATATTTACCTGGTTTGAACCTTAGGGATCCTAAAACACTAGTGGTACTGTATTAGGGATGCTCCTCTGACCATGACTGAACTTAATTAGGTCAGTTATCAGACGGTGAGCAAGTTTATTGATATATATCTGTATAGGGTGGGGATGGGGGTGAGGGGTCAGGGAGAGAGAAGCATGAACCTATTTATTATATCTGTAATGTTTGATTGGAGGGGAGGTAGCAGTATGGGGGGTAGGGGGGAGGGGGCATGAAAATATCTGTATGCCATGTCCATTTAGCATTTCATTTTTGAGGTTGCGTGGTGGGAGGGGAGGGAGAGGCATGACTGTTACATCTGTAGGGTTCGGGAAAGGGGCATGCAAACATAATGTACTTGCATGTAATAAAAAATATGTTTTATAACGAATATGCTTACAACATATTCATGATTTTATAGCCAGTACTTTTCATTCCCCAACAATGCTCCAAAAACAAGTTTCCTATAACATGTTGATGTGTAATATGTGTATAAGAAACTTAATAGGTATAACAAAGTGGTTTTGCCCTCCCACCCCATCCCACTAAAGAGGTTTGTTATAACCACGTCTACACTTTCATATACAATGGTGACAGGATGAGCATGACCTACATTATATACCTTCTACCTCTCATTTAATTCTTGGGGAGTGGGGGGCTTAAAGCCACACTATACGTAACTATCAACAAAATTTCAAGTTAAATTCGACTCCGATATTGTTAGTATTTGTAGATGTAGTTGAAATTAAGATATATTAAAGAATATTTGTAATGATTTTTTAATAACTTTAGTACAGCAGTTGCTGAAAGTCGATACATGTAAACATGCCTTCATTTTAAACTGGTCGCCATAGAAATTACGATTATTACCGAACGGAAGTCGGAAAGTTCATGACCCGTTTTCGGAAGAGTTCGGACAGACGTTAAGTAGTAACGGTAGTCACATGACGTTCTCGGCAACGACGTTACAATGTC
>SAYR01030637.1:1392301-1402983 GCA_004382745.1 Argopecten irradians irradians
AACAAGAGAGAGATCGAAGGTACTGCAGTGAGGGAAGGTGTTAACCGTTGAATAGACTTATAATCAGACAGATGTTTAATAAAATCATCATGATTCAATAGATCTCGTTATACACCTGTCCAACACCTGTATTACGATCATAAGCAATGACCTTACACCTATTGTAATTGTAACTGTGATCAAATCGCCCATTGATACCTATATAAGTGTATTGTAATACCTCATTCAATGAGTTAATATAATCTGTTTATACAACGCAGGCAAGTCATATAACTGTAATTTGCCGAATATTTTTAAGATGACGTAAGATTTCAGTGTAACTAGGCCCCTTTTGAAATCTGTTGTGGTATTTTCAGTTCACGCTTTACATGCGTACACGCTGTATTAAACGATATAGAGGGTTAGGCACATATATACTTCCCAATTACACACCTGTTGGTGTGCTCACTCTGTACAGGACAATTAAACATCGAACCAATCATCACGCAGGAATTACTGAGTAAACTCCCTTGTATATTGTGATTTGGTGAGAAAGTTTGGGAGATTTTTAAGTCTAGCCACAATTCAAATTTGATTGAGAAACATGACATTATTGGGAATTTTTACTCTGAAGTTGATGATTGAATAACAGACGTACAGGCCTTGGGATTTTAAGTGGTGGGTATGTATATTGTATAGAAATTTCTGTCAGTTCTCTATCTAGTGATGACATTCTGAAGTAGGTGCGCTTAAGTAATATGTTCATGCAATGTTTAAATACTGGGTATACTACCTAACCTTGAATGATAGAATATCTATGGATATATATATATTTCCGAAAATAGTGATCTCTGTCCACTTATGCCACTCAATATTACTCTATCCTAACATTGGAATAAATTTCTTTCTCAGATTACCAGTCTCGCTTAATCCTATGATGTGAACTTCAGATATTTGTTTGGTCTGCTTTGGAAGTTCTGAAACCATGATTGGGATTTTCTATATGGTAAGCATTTGTGTGTAGTTCAGTCAGAATTTCATAGTTATATTTATGGTAAGTCTTCAGCAACCAGACGTAATGTTTTTTGATAAGAAATGTCTCCAAATAAACTCTAATCCTGAATTATCTCCCCCTCCCCCCCCCACCCCTCCCCCTCCCCCCCCTTGATTTACACACACACCCTGACTAGTCCTTTGTTATGGTCGACCCCTTGGTTTCCAGCCTGATCTTTGATTTTGGCAATCCAATACTAGTAATCTTCGTCAGCTGTCTTTTCTTCTGCAATTAGTATATTAGTATACCTATGAGACCCCCCCCCCCTCCCAAATCATCAGCTCTGAACCCTCCTCCCCCCACCTCCACTAGCTCCTGAGCCTGACCCCACTCCCATTATAGCTCTAAAGCCCCCCCCCATTAGCTCTGAGCCACTCCCTTTCCATTAGTCCTGAGCCCAGTGGGGAGGGGGCAAACCCTCTATTAGATCTGCCCCTCCCATTACCTCTGAGATCCCCCTCCCACTATTACTACATACATCTATATACACATCCTTCTGGGCCATGTATTATCAGACCAAACAATTCAGTCCATCTTTCTCCTTCTGTCTGCTACAATATTTCTTTTCTTCAGATGATATAATTCTCCGTCTCTAGTAGATTATTGATCACCCCCAACGCCCTCACCCCAAAACCCCTTAAATCTGCAACCCCTTCTCCCACTTCTATACCTTTTATGCAGATTCCTACTGTACAAGTCCTGGGCCTGATCAGTGAGCTCAAGGATTCAGTTATATCACAGGATTTAGCATATTCCTACTAGACTACCGGTCCGATTAAGCTATTGCAGGGTTTAGTATATTCTTACTATACTACATTGTACTAGTCCTGGTCTGATCAGTGAAGCTCCAGGATTCAGCTATCACAGGGTTTAGTATATTCTTACTATACTACATTGTACTAGTCCTGGTCTGATCAGTGAAGCTCCAGGATTCAGCTATCACAGGGTTTAGTATATTCTTACTAATACTAGACATTGTACTAGTCCTGGTTCTGATCAGTGAAGCTCCAGGATTCAGCTATCACAGGGTTTAGTATATTTCTTACTATACTACATTGTTACTAGTCCTAGGTCTGATCAGTGAACTCCAGGATTCAGCTATCACAGTGTTTTAGCAATATTCTTACTATACTTACATTGTACTAGTCCTGGTCTGAATCAGTGAAGCTCCAGGATTCAGCTATCACAGGGTTTAGTATATTCTTACTAATACTACATTGGTACTATGTCCTGTGGCTGAGTCAGTGAAGCTCCAGGATTCAGCTATCACAGGTTTTAGTATATTCTTACTATACTACATTGTAACTAGTCCTGTTCTGATCAGTGAAGCTTCAGCAGGATTCAGCTATCACAGGGTTTAGTATATTCTTACTATACTACATTTGTACTAGTCCTGGCCTGATCAGAGAACTCCAGGATTCAGCTATCACAGGGTTTAGTATATTCTTACTATACTACATTGTACTAGTCTGGTCTGATCAGTGAAGCTCCCAGGATTCAGCTATCAAAGGGTTTAGTATATTCTTACTATACTACATTGTACTAGTCCTGGTCTGATCAGTGAAGCTCGCAGATTCAGCTATCACAGGGTTTAGTAATATTCTTAACTATACTACATTGTACTAGTCCTGGGCCTGATCAGTGAACTCCAGGATTCAGCTATCACAGGGTTAGTATATTCTTACTATACTACATTGTACTAGTCCTGGGCCTGACCGGTGAGCTTCCAGGATTCAGCTATCACAGGGTTTAGTATATTCTTACTATACTACATTGTACTAGTCCTGGCCTGATCGTGAGCTCCAGGATTCAGCTATCACAGGGTTTAAGTAAATTCTTACTATACTACATTGTACTAGTCCTGTGGGTCTGAATCGGTGAGCTCCAGGATTCAGCTATCACAGGGTTTAGTAATTCTTACTATACTACATTGTACTAGTCCTGGGCCTGATCTGTGAAGCTCCAGGATTCAGCTATCACAGGTTTAGTAATTCTTACTATACTACATTGTACTAGTCCTGGCTGATCAGTGAGCTCCAGGATTCAGCTATCACGGGGTTTAGTAAATTCTTACTATACCTACTACTTGTACTAGTCCTGGCCTGAATCAGAGAACTCAGGATTCAGCTATCACAGGGTTTAGTAATAAATTCTTACTATACTACATTGACTTAGTTCCTGGGCCTGAACCGTGAGCTCCAGGACTTCAGCTATCACAAGGTTTTAGTAATTCTTAACTATACTTACATTTACTAGTCCTGGGCCTGATCTGTGAGCTCCAGGATTCAGCTATCACAGGGTTAGTATATTCTTACTGATACTACATTGTAACTAGTCCTGGGCCCGCACGCGGTGAGCTCCAGGATTCAGCTATCACAGGGTTTAGTAAATCTTTCTATACTACATTGTACTAGTCCTGGTCTGATCAGTGAGCTCCAGGATTCAGCTACCACAGGGTTTAGTATACTTCTTACAATACTACATTGTACTAGTCCTGGGCCTGACCGGTGAGCTCCAGGATTCAGCTATCCACAGGTTTAGTAATTTCTTACTATACTACATTTACTAGTCCTGGCCTGATCGGTGAGCTCCAGGATTCAGCTATCACAGGGTTTAGTATATTCTTACTATACTACATTGTACAGTCCTGGGTCTGACCGTGAGCTCAGGATTTCAGCTATCAAAGGTTTAGTATATCTTACTATACTACATTGACTAGTCCTGGGCCTGATCAGTGAAGCTCCAAGTATTCCTACTATACCTATACACACTAGTCCTGGGCGATATCTGTGTAGTCCTGGGCGATATCTGTGTAGTCCTGGGTGATATCTGTGTAGTCCTGGGCGATATCTGTGTAGTCCTTGGCGATATCTGTGTAGTCCTGGGCGATATCTGTGTAATCCTGGGCGATATCTGTGTAGTCTTGGGCGATATCTGTGTAGTCCTGGGCAATATCTGTAAGCTCCAGGATTCAGCTATCAGATTCTCCCAGTATGTCCCATTTCTCCCAATCTAAGTACAATATTGATTTGTAGTTGGGGATTCTTTATAGTAACGCAGATCTGCCTCCATCCACAATGGAATCTATATGAGCTGAACACAATCTTTATACATGTATAGATCTATAGTTCCACCACTTCTGAGCTCCCACTGCGCTCCTGATGCTTGTGTTATGGAATAATTTCTTGTCTTTATGCAAAAATAAAATTTGGACAGAGAATTGACAGTTCACAAGACAACAGCTAGTTCCCCAGATTCTGCGGTGCATGCAGTTGATCAAAAGTCCATATGGTCAGAATGTGGTTTTCTTCTGTTTCATTGTGAATTTTTGAACTTTTTTATTATATTATATCTGACATTGGCAATTAAACACAATAGATAGCTAATTAGAATTTTTTGAGATTTGTAAGTTCACAAATTTAATATGCCAAAATTATATATATCTATATATAAAGTATATTTGGATTGAAGTTTTCTGGAACAAAGAATAATGAATAGGAACAGTAGTTTTGACCGGTCAATATTTAATCGTATCAGTCTCTAACCTGGTCCAGGTGTGGCAGCAGCTGTTGACCTTTGTTAGTGACCGCTCTGTCTGGTCACTGACTATAATTGTATAGGTTTATATAATGTCACTGACCAGTGGTCTTAATACTTACCTAATACACATGAAGTGAGAACAGGCTCAGGTGATGGAAACCCATTCATGTCCAATATCCATTTCTGACTTTTGGTGTAAATGTTTCATCTGGTATGACCAGGTTCCAGGGCTATTATTTCCACTTTTCTTATTTACTGAATTTACACTTAACTCTTAACTATTAAAGGCCCAATATCCGCATCTTTCTTATTTTTTTCATGATTTAGGAGAATGTTGAAAAAAAATCCTGTTGTAAATCATGCAGAGAGAGGACTAAATCAAAGTCAAGATGAGCGATTATGATTCGGAATACTTTGATAAAAATCTTAAACATCGCTAGGTGGGTCCCACTTAGTCAAACAAGCCGAAGTTAGCCGACATTGTAACGTCGTTGCCGAGAACGTCATGTGACTACCGTTACTACTTAACGTCTGTCCGAACTCTTCGAAAACGGGTCATGAACTTTCCGACTTCCGTTCCATTAAGCATTTCATTTTTGAGGTTGCGTGGTGGGAAGGGAGGGAGAGGCATGACTGTTACATCTGTAGGGTTCGGGAAAGGGGCATGCAAACATAATGTACTTGCATGTAATAAAAAAATATGTTTTATAACGAATATGCTTACAACATATTCAGAATTTTATAGCCAGTACTTTTCATTCCCCAACAATGTTCCCACAACAAGTTTCCTATAACATGTTGATGTGTAATATGTGTATAAGAAACTTAATAAGTATAACAAAGTGGTTTTGCCCTCCCACCCCATCCCACTAAAGAGGTTTGTTATAACCATGTCTACACTTTCATATACAATGGTGACAGGATGAACTTGACCTACATTATATACCTTCTACCTCTCATTTAATTGTTGGGGAGTGGGGGGCTTAATAGTTAAAAGTTAAGTGTAAATTCAGTAAATAAGAAAAGTGGAAATAATAGCCCTGGAACCTGGTCATACAGATGAAACATTTACACCAAAAGTCAGAATGGATATTGGACATGAATGGTTTGCCCATCACCTGAGCCCTGTTCTCACTTCATGTGTATCAGGTAAGTATAAGACCACTGGTCAGTGACATTATATAAACCTATACAATTATAGTCAGTGACCAGACAGAGCGGTCACCATAAAGGTCAACAGCTGCTGCCACACCTGGACCAGGTAGAGACTGATACGATTAAATAGTGACCGGTCAAAACTACTGTCCTATTCATTATTCTTTTGTTCCAGAAAACTTCAATCCAAATATACTTTATATATAGATATATATAATTTTGGCATATAAATTTGTGAACTTACAAATCTCAAAAAAATTCTAATTAGCTATCTATTGTGTTTAATTGCCAATTTCAGATATATATAATAAAAAGTTCAAGAATTTCACAATGAAACAAGATGAGAACCACATTCTGACCATATGACTTTTGATCAACTGCATGCACAGCAGAATCTGGGGAACTGTGTCTTGTGAACTGTCAATTCTCTGTCCAAATTTTATTTTTGCATAAAGACATGAAATTATTCCATTACACAAGCATCAGGAGCGCAGTGGGAGCTCAGAAGTGGTGGAACTATAGATCTATACATGTATAAAGATTGTGTTCAGCTCATATAGATTCCATTATGGATGGAGGCAGATCTGTGTTACTATAAAGGAATCCCCAACTACAAATCAATATTGTACTTAGATTGGGAGAAATGGGACATAGGGGAGAATCTGATAGCTGAATCCTGGGGCTCACAGATATCGCCCAGGACTACACAGATATCGCCCAGGACTACACAGATATCGCCCAGGACTACACAGATATCGCCCAAGACTAGTGTGTATAGTTTAGTAGGAATACTGGAGCTTCACTGATCAGACCAGGACTAGTACAATGTAGTATATTAAGAATATACTAAACCCTGTGATAGCTGAATCCTGGAGCTTCACTGATCAGGCCCAGGACTAGTACAATGTAGTATAGTAAGAATATACTAAACCCTGTGATAGCTGAATCCTGGAGCTCAGTGACCGGTCAGACTCAGGACTAGTACAATGTAGTATAGTAAGAATATACTAAACCCTGTGATAGCTGAATCCTAGAGTTCACCGGTCAGACCCAGGACTAGTACAATGTAGTATAGTAAGAATATACTAAACCCTGTGATAGCTGAATCCTGGAGCTCACAGATCAGGCCCAGGACTAGTACAATGTAGTATAGTAAGAATTTACTAAACCCTGTGATAGCTGAATCCTGAAGCTCACCGATCAGACCCACAGGACTAGTACAATGTAGTATAGTAAGAATTTACTAAACCCTGTGATAGCTGAATCCTGGAGCTCACCGGTCAGACCCAGGACTAGTACAATGTAGTATAGTAAGAATATACTAAACCCTGTGATAGCTGAATCCTGGAGCTCACCGATCAGGCCAGGACTAGTACAATGTAGTATAGTAAGAATATACTAAACCCTGTGATAGCTGAATCCTGGAGCTCACCGGTCAGGCCCAGGACTAGTACAATGTAGTATTGTAAGAATATACTAAACCCTGTGATAGCTGAATCCTGGAGCTCACTGATCAGACCAGGACTAGTACAATGTAGTATAGTAAGAATATACTAAACCCTGTGATAGCTGAATCCTGGAGCTTCACTGATCAGGCCCACAGGACTAGTACAATGTAGTATAGTAAGAATATACTAAACCCTGTGATAGCTGAATCCTGGAGCTCACTGATCAGGCCCAGGACTAGTACAATGTAGTATAGTAAGAATATGCTAAACCCTGTGATAGCTGAATCCTGGAGTTCACTGATCAGACCTAGGACTATTACAATGTAGTATAGTAAGAATATACTAAACCCTGTGATAGCTGAATCCTGGAGCTCACTGATCAGGCCCAGGACTAGTACAATGTAGTATAGTAAGAATATACTAAACCCTGTGATAGCTGAATCCTGGAGCTCACCGGTCAGGTCCAGGACTAGTACAATGTAGTAAGAACTGAATCCTGGAGCTCACTGCAATAGCTTAATCGGACTGTTAGTCTATTAGGAATATGCTAAATCCTGTGATATAACTGAATCCTTGAGCTCACTGATCTGCAGGCCCAGGACTTGTACAGTAGGAATATGCTGACTGGCATAGGATGACATATCTGCATGCAAGCTATAGAAGTGGGTGAAGGGGGTGCGGGTTTAAGGGGTTTGGGGGTGAGGGCGTTGGGGGTGATCGATAATCTACTAGAGATGGAGAATTATATCATTTGAAGAAAAGAAATATTGTAGCAGACAGAAGGAGAAAGATGGACTGCATTGTTTGGTCTGATAATACATGGCCCAGAAGGATGTTGTATATAGATGTATGTAGTAATAGTGGGAGGGGGATCTCAGAGGTAATGGGAGGGGGCAGATCTAATAGAGGGTGCCCCCTCCCCACTGGGCTCAGGACTAATGGAAAGGGAGTGGCTCAGAGCTAATGGGAGGGGGGCTTAGAGCTATAATGGGAGTGGGGCTCAGGCTCAGGAGCTAGTGGAGGTGGGGGGAGGGGGTTCAGAGCTGATGGAAGGGGGGGGGGCTCATAGGTATACTAATATACTAATTGCAGAAGAAAAGACAGCTGACAAGATTACTAGTATTTGATTGCCAAAATCAAAGATCAGGCTGGAAACCAAGGGTCGACCATAACAAAGGACTAGCAGGGTGTGTGTGTAAATCAAGGAGGGGGGGGGGAGGGGGTGGGGGGGGGAGATAATTCAGGATTAGAGTTTATTTGGAGACATTTTCTTATCAAAAACATTACGTCTGGTTGCTGAAGACTTACTATAAAATATAA
The DNA here is from genome assembly GCA_004382745.1 of Argopecten irradians irradians. Lineage (NCBI taxonomy): Eukaryota > Metazoa > Mollusca > Bivalvia > Pectinida > Pectinidae > Argopecten > Argopecten irradians. The sequence continues at coordinate 1,400,798 of SAYR01030637.1, forward strand.
CTATGAAATTCTGACTGAACTACACACAAATGTTACATATAGAAATCCAATATGGTTTCAGAACTTCAAAGCACGACCAAACAAATATCTGAGTTCCATCATAGGATTTGCGAGACTGGTAATCTGAGAAGAATTTATTTCCATGTTAGGGGTAATATTGAGTGGATAAGTGGACAGAGATCACATTTTTCTATATATATATATCCATAGATATCTATCATTCAAGGTCTAGGTATATACCCAGTATTTAAACATTGATGAACTATACCTAAGCGACCTACTTCAGGAATGTATATAGATAGAAACTGACAGATATACTATACATACCTACCACTTAAAATCCCAATGGACCTGTATCGTCTGTTATTCAATCATCAACTTCGGGTAAAAATTCCAATAAATGTCATGTTCTCAAATCAATTGAATTGTGGTAGACTTAAAATCCCAAACTTTCTCACCAAATCACAATATACAAGAGTTTATCAGTAATTCCTGGTTGTTGATTGGTTGATTTATATATGTCCTGTACAGGTGAGCACACCACAGGTGTGTATTGGGAAGTATATGTGTATATCTATATCGTTAATACAGGTGTACGCTGTAAAGGTGAACTGAAAATCCACAAAGATTTCAAAAGGGGCCTAGTACACTGAAATCTTACGTCATTCTTAAAAATATTCGGCAAATACGGTTATATGACTGCCGGTTGGTATAAACAGATATATAAACATTGAATGAGGTACTTACAATACACTATATATAGGTATCAATGGGCGATTTGACACAGTTACAATACAATAGGTGTAAGGTCATGCTTATGATCGTAATACAGGTGTTGGACAGGTGTATAACGAGATCTATTGAATCATGATATTTATAAACATCTGTCTGATATAGTCTATTCAAGGTAACACCTCCCTCATCTGAGTACCTTCGATAGGATGGATGAGGACGATTCACTTAAATGTATACACATCTGTCTGAGATACCGTAGTCAGGCCAATTGTTCCCTAATTTCCCTCACAAAACTACTTTTTCATTTTTTTTTTTTAATATATACTTTTACTGATCTGCTAATTCAACAATTTAATTATAATATCAAGGTATTTATATTTCAGAGCAGAAAATATAGATATTTTTATCCTGGCTCAATTATAGAACTATAAGAAAAAGAATGTTGTGGTCAATGGCTGCTAGTTTAAATGGTTAATTTTTATCAGATTTGATTTTTATTTATAAGGAAAATTATGTTCAAATTTGTCCACTGTTCATAAAACAGATAGGGTAATTAAGGTTTATCAGAGTAATGATAATAGAAGTAATTATGTTATCATCATTTCTTTTGTTGCAAAGCAACCAACCTGATAATTCAATCCCAATGTCATCTCAGTATGACCATTCATTGTGTTTAATATGCATGTATATATCAGATGTATGGCATCTATAGTGCAATCCTACTGGAACATACTTCCAAAGGGAGATAATCCACACAGGTTGTTATGACAAATATGTGTATCCTGTCTTCTCCCTTGAAGCACAAACTTAAACAAACCCGGATGGCACAGCCATCACCAAAGTCAGCTACTGTGACCCTTGCATTGTCACAAACTCACCAATCACATCCCTCACCAAACTCATCCATCAAAACTCCTTAGGAAGTTTATTGTTGCCCCCACAAAACTTAGCCACTGTGGCTCCTAACAAACTCACCAACCACATCCCTTACTAAATTCACTCACCACAACTCCTAACAAACATAGCCACTGTGGCCCACAACAAACTCTGACACCACCACTCCAACCAAACTTAGCCACCACGACCCCCAAACACACTTGGCCACTATGATCTCCTACAAACTAACCCACCACGGCTCCCATCTAACACAGCCACCATGCCCCCAAAAAACTCACTTACTGTGACCACAGCAAATTCACTCACCGCCGCCCCCAAAAAACACAGCCACCATGGCCCCTACAAACTCACCCACTGCGGCCCCCAAAAAACTCGCCAACTGTTGCCCCCCAACAAACTCACCTACTGTTACCACAGCAAATTCACTCACCGTGGTCCCCAAAAAACTCACCCACTGCGGCTCCCAACAAACTCACCAACTGTGGCCCCAACAAAGTCACCCACTGCGGCTCCCAAAAAACTCACCCACTCCTGCCCCCTACAAACTCACCCAC
>SAYR01030637.1:1403105-1451792 GCA_004382745.1 Argopecten irradians irradians
AGCCACCATGACCCCCAAACAAACTTAGCCACCATGACCCCCAAACAAACTTAGCCACCATGACCCCCAACAAACTTAGCCACCATGACCCCCAAACAAACTCAGCCACCATGACCCCCAAACAAACTCAGCCATCATGACCCCCAAACTTGGCCACTATGATCTCCTACAAACTAACCCACCACGGCTCTCACCTAACACAGCCACCATGCCCCCCAACAAACTCACCCACTCTGACCACAGCAAATTCACCCACCGTGGCCCCCAAAAAACTCGCCCACTGCGGCTCCCAACAAACTCACCCACTGTGACCCCAGCAAATTCACCCACCACTGACCCCCAAAAAACTCACCCACTGCAGCTCCCAACAAACTCACCCATCGTGGCTCCCAAAAAACTCACCCACCGCGGCCCCCAAAAAACTCATCCACTGCAGTCCCCAACAAGCTCGACCACTGTGGCCCCCAACAAACATCTAGAGGATGTTGACCAATATTGATGTGTCGGCCTAAACGTATGGACACAGGCAGACATTATCGTATGATTTCCTGGTACAAGCCTTACACAAACTAATCCATAATGTATCAATACTAACGAGGAGGACCTTTAAAGTCCTCGGCTATTGAGGACCATATACGACCTGATAATCAGGCCGTTAGTGAGTGTCCAGATATATAGAAACACATGTTGGAAAGTCAATGGCCTGTTGAGTTGAGCCGGTAGGTGAAGAGGAGGTGTCAAATCTGCTGATTCTGTCATTCCAGCACAGCCAACCTCACACGGTCACTGGACTATAACATCTCCGAGAAATTCCAACAAGTCAATACATCGGATTATATTCCGATGAATTTAATGAGCAATGCTTGAAATCTGCTACAGCTAGCATATGACACTGAAAATATTCATCTGATCGGCACATTTTTTTATCAAATATGTCCTGATATTCAATCCAAATGCATGGATATCACCCTACAAGGAAGTGATATTGATTTGTAATCATATGACATATTTAGATGTATGTTTAGTATTATTATGTAAGACAATATAAAAATATATGAAAATGAATTATTACCCATTATGAAATATTCCATTCTTGAAGGTCACCCGTGGTAAACTGTCAGTAAACGAAATCCATTCCAAAAATCTTAAAGGTATCCAAAATGTATACAGGATAATTAATATTCACAAAATTCCAGGAAATTTCACACTTTAAACGTCCAAAATCTTCGACCTTAAGTCCCAGTTAGTCTCGTATGTAGTGGTCAGTCCTGCTGGACACTACACTGTAGTCCTAGTGGAGCCGCTATTCCTGTGACAACACAGAATTCACTACTGTCTTAAAGCTCTGTAGTAAACATCTACCTCAATGGAACACACTACAGTCGGCCTTATGCCATATAAGGTTATACCAAGCCTTGAATCCATGGTTCCAAAAGGCTAAAAAATCAATATGGCGAATTCAAATGGGAGGATTTCAGCCAATCAGAAGCCTTGAAACAAATGCGTACAGACCTTATTGATTTTTAGCCTGAGCTTCTGCTTTTATGGGATTCATAGTAAGTTAGGTATGGAACCATATGAATACCCCCAAGATAATTGTATGCAGGCTGGTTTTAGCTTCAGACAGAATTTCGCTGTTGAACTATCTCTGTGTATATGTATTATATCGGGTTAAAATGGAGTGGAACTGCTTGGACCACTTACACATGTATAACCTGGACATCAGAGTACATTTCAGCATCAAGGGGGATAATTTAGCATAATGTAACAACAGACCAATTTTCTCTAATTGATCGATGCCTGTTGAATTCCAACACATGTATATTTAGACCTCTTACGTAAACAATGCTATGTCATTAGACCATGCAACAAATCAATTTTCGAAATAGGTCTATTCTCAGAACACAAATGAAATAAAATAATCAGGGAAACAGTTGCGTTTGATGACTTTCACAGTTGAATACACTGCACCTTAATGGTGTTCGTGTATATATATTCAACAATAGCTATGTTGAGTTAATAGTCATCCTAATTGTTGCATTTTAAACTTCTGAAATGTTAATTCATAGTTTGTTTAATGAGAATATCTACCTTACCTATATAAATATATACAAATACATTATCTTTTGATATAAAAGTTAATCTTTCCATAAAGAGACAATATTTCTTCTGCCTTCCCTAAAAACACAGAGGTCATAGTTCAATGTCCCTACAGAGGTCACAGTTCTACACAGGTCACAGTTCTACCTCCCTACAGAGGTCACAGTACTACCTCCCTACAGAGGTCACAGTTCTACCTCCCTAGAGACGTCACAGTGCTACCTCCCTACAGCGGTCACAGTTCTACTTTTCTACAGAGGTCACAGTACTACCTCCCTACAGAGGTAACAGTTATACAGAGGTCACAGTTCTACCTCCCTACAGAGGTCACAGTACTACCTCCCTACAGAGGTCACAGTTCTACCTCCCTACAGGGGTCACAGTTCTACAGAGGTCACAGTTCTACCACCCTACAGAGGTCACAGTACTACAGAGGTCACAGTTCTACCTCCCTACAGAGGTCACAGTACTACCTCCCTACAGAGGTCACAGAACTACCTCCCTACAGAGATCACAGTACTATCTCCCTATAAAGGTCACAGTACTACAGAGGTCACATTTCTACCACCCTACAGAGGTCACAGTATTACAGAGGTCAAAGTTCTACTTCCCTACAGAGGCCACAGTTCTTAACCTCCCTACAGAGATAAAAGTTCTAGAGGTCAGAGGTTCTGCAGATAAAAGGTCCGAATTCTCTTTTCAGAATTTAATCATTTGTTTTCCATTTTAATGCATTTTATTAATTATGTATCATTTTTATTAATATTTAAAACATTGAAAGAATTGTTTCAACTCTTGTTTTTCTGTTTCAGATCGACAGTTATAAATGTGATTCTGATGTTTTGTGTCTAGGTAACGAATTAGAAATGACCCAGCTTAAAAGGTCACCTTTTTTAGCTTCATGTAGTCTTTGTGTAATAGATCACTTTTCCCTTTACATTTTTCCATTGTTGGCTAGGTTTGTGGTATAACGGTAACGCACACAATAGGCCTACATCAAATTTTCATCAGTGCTCAATCATTATGCAAATATTCTAAAAACTGATGAAAAAAAATGGATTTTTGTTCACAAAGGACTGAAAGAGTACATCTGTGTATATTCACAGAATCACCTATTGCATTAAAAGCTGCCTATTTACTGACTTTAAATAGCCTTTAATAGATGATGATCTAAATTTACCCGACATATATAAATATTTAATTCCTGAATCTATACAACATCTGTAGAAAAACAGACAAAATCCCGATATACAGATAAACAGGGTGTCCTGGTAATTAACCTGACAGGTTAATTAGACAGTTGAAATTTTTCATCGTTAGCCGTACCTGTCATCGACCCAGTGATTACACCTGGTCTTGCGTGACCAGAGACTGGGGAGGAATGAAAATCCTTTGTGGTCGTCTTCTGAAGACCCAATGTCAGGGCACGGCTATTGATTTCATCACAAAGTGCACAGACGTGGATTATCAATGTCCTTACCTTGGCTCGTGGCTCAACGGATGTCAGACCAGCTAGGACAAATATATACAATTATATGTTTTCTACATTCACCTGTGATATCAGGCCAAACAAACAAAATATATGTTGTTCTTTCTTTACTGAATAGATACTTACACCAAATAAACACAATTATATGTTGTTTTGCAATGTACTTTTCCATACGTTGTGAAGTGATTCCACACATTTTTTATCTCGAAATTTGGAGTGCAAGTTTTTAAACTAAAATCAGAAGAACTGGCAAGGAAAACAAATGTATGACAGTGAATTGATCAACACTCCATTTTAATGAGCATTTCTTCATTTATGAAATGAACACAATTACATGTATTTTCTGTATTGTATTATGAGCTACTTGATGTTTCCGATGTCCAAAAGACCTGTGGAATGTATAAGGCCAATGTGGAGGCTAAGAATCTGAGTTAAGATTTGAACTTTCTATTTACATGTATGGGGAATAATTAGGATTGAGACTCCTTAAGCCCATTCTCTGATGCACTCTTCATAGTTTTGGTATCAAACTGGTCTAGCTATCCAAGCTTAAATCAGCTCCTAAATTTGGATATATGTCAGAAAGTACAGTCAAACCTGCCTTAGCGACCACCTCTGTATAAAGACCACCTCTGTATAAAGACCACCTCTGTATAAAGACCACCTCTGTTTAAAGACCACCTGCTTAATGAGACCACTTTCGGAGGCTCTCACATGGTTAACTTTGTCACATTTTTCGTTTTTCACTTGAATGGTCCTTATAGACAGAATTAACTTGAATTTTAACATTCAAATGTTAGATTATCTTAAAAGTATTCCCATTTAGAAACCAGTGTGAAGTGCTTTACAAATATAGAAATTGAAAAGTATCTATTTGTTAATTACTTTATATTATCTTAAAATTACTAAATTGTAGTTACGGGTATCAATATCATAGTATAGACTTGAAGATTATCAATCAAATTGGGCCTCTAAAATATTATATATTTTAAAAAAAATATAGTTTTCATTTCATTGTAATTTGTAAGTCGACTCTTTGTCTGGGATGTAGCAGTATTTAAATCAACGTATAAATCGATAAAGGCACTTAAATGACAACAATGACGTCCATATGATAATAGGTCATTTGAGCGTTTGACATCAGTCATCTAAATATCACAATGGGTCATACGAAACCTATTTGTCAGACAGAGCACTTATGTATATTGAAAATCAACACAAAAGACATCACTTCACAACTTGTGACCCTTGACCCCTACCCCTGACACCCGACCATGCCCCGTTATTTCATTTGTCAACAAACACATCCATCTCTTTGTCAGCATACAACAAATTTATGAAATCCTCGTAAATAATTGACAGATCAGGTAAAATACTGGATTTAGTAGAGCGTGAAATCCGGGTGGCTTCCGTGCTCGCCTATAACCTGTACAGTCGAGGCGATGACAGATCCACAATGCATCATAATGATAAGTTCACTTCTCGATAATCGATTAACGTGTCACTAGAAAACCAAAACAACTTGTTTTGATTCGAGCCAACAAAACGTAACATTTTATCGATGTCGACCAGGACATTCTGATGCAATATTCAGAGTTAATGATAACAACATATACTCTGTACCTGGTGTATATACACATTATCGATTTATATACCTGGAAGCATTGTTAGTATAACATAGAAAATGTCTTTAAAACACTTTGGTGTTTATATTGTAGTTTTTGTTTTTGTGAGATGTTTTCAAGTGCAATATATTTCATTTCTGACTTTCCGAATTTTAGAGAAAAATTTAAAAGATAATGCATTTTAAAATTCCAGAGACCATTAGAGATGTGCTGGGTAAATATATTAAACTTTTCAATATTTCATTAGATCTTTCTATAACAAGGTCAATTTATAAGGATCAATATCAACTAAGATAAAATCAAACCAGAAACTGAGACTGTCTATTTTAATAGGTTTAACTTTTTATACCATATAGTCTGGGGCTGAATCAATATATTGATACACAAACATGCTGTACTATATGTCACTGTATGGTTTTAACACCTCAAACTACTGTTTTTGTTATAGAAATAGGAAATTTCAAACAAAATTTATTCTTAAACATCATTCAAGTAAGAGCATTTCAATCAAAAGGAAGTGTTCAATGCATCTGTGTCACCTAGATGAATGAGAAATGCCTTTTTATAACCAAGAATATGCGAATTTAGAAATGCCTTTCCATCACAAAGAATACAAATTTAAAAATGCCTTTTCATAACTAAGAATACAAATTGACAGAAATTAATACAAATACGATACAAAACGAATCAAAGATTTGGTAGATTTTTTCCAGGTTATAGAATGTTTTATCAAAATTATCTTTTATTGTCACAATATTCAAGGCACAATGGTCAACTGAATTTGAAAAAGAGGTCCACTGTATTGTCAATACATATCGACTGTATTGTTTCAGTGTTTTTACACGTATCGTATAGTTTTTAAGACCTTCATATATCCAGTCCTTATATAGTCATTTTAGGATGAGAGTAATACCTCCCGCTGCAAAAATTTAGCAATAACTCCATTATATGGGGACATTACAGAACTCTATATAGTTTACTCAACTCCCGTTAATGTCAGGGTTCTGTGAACCAAATTTTATCAAAATCTGTAAAGTAGCTTCGGAGGAGAATGCTGGACAAAGTTGTGTCTACAGACTGACAGACAGACGGACAACCCAATTCCAGTGCATCAATTATTTTTCAAATGAAGGATATTCTCTGTCACAGGTGGAGCATCTTTAAGTTAAAACTGTATATACCACAGTTTCTTTGATATCAAATTGCAGTGACTTTTTGGAGGTCCATTTGGAGCCCAAAAGAAAGACCCCTAATACTTGGGACATTTAATTGTCCCCAATTGAATGTTAAATTTCAAAATATTTAAAAAAAATATATATATATAAAATATGGTTATTTCAAGAAACTTGAAAAAATGTATTTTCCAATTTATGAAGTACAAAATGTACTCTGTCCAAGGAAATTTTTGAATACGTAAATCACTGTATGGAGATAAAATCCCATTAAACATGAACCTGATTTTCACAAAAAAAGATTAACAAAGATGCAGGATTAAGACGCAATAGATTCATAAAAAAAAATCACCGAGTCAGCAGTTTTCCTTCCATGGGCTGGTGTATCAAAGCGTTTTAGTGCTATAGTTAGTATACAATAAATACATACTGCTGAGATATTCATGGTTCTTCTGTACCGCCCACGGAAAACATCGGAGTCGAACAAATCAATAAGGGAAGCCAAGGAATGGCTGTCTCTTTACATTAGCACCTTAGATGTGTACGTTCAGCATACATGACCCCAGTTCAACCTTGTTAATCTCACGGGAACGACAGTGCAGACCAGTAAATCCCTTGGGGACAACCGTCAATCCCTCATGGACCAATGTGTTATATATGTAGGGTTTCCCCTCAGCTGTCCAAGGCTGTAAATCTATACCCGAAACTAATCACCAGTCATTGATATTTTGAGTCTAGATCTTCGTTCTAGTCAAGTTGTTCGTGGTTCTGGTTCAGTGGATTTGCGGTTCTACTCTATTGGATCTTGACTAAGTCAATGATATTCTGAGTCCAGATCTCCATTCTGGTCAAGTTGTTTGTGATTCTGGTTCAGTGGATTTGCGGTTCTACTCCAATGGATCTTGACCAGTCATTGATATTCAGTCCAGATCTTGGTTCTGGTCAAGTTGTTCATGGTTCTGGTCCAGTGAATTTGTGGTTCTGCTAGTGGATCTTGACTTGATACACTCAGTCAAGATCTCTGTTCTGGTCGAGTTGGCAATGGTTCTGGTCAAATGGACTTATTGGTTCTGCTCTAGTAGATCCTGACCATGTAGTCATTCATTCCAGATCTTGGTTCTTGTCAAGTTAAATGGTTCTGGTCCAGTGGACTTGTGGTTCTGCTCTAGTTGATCATGGTTCAAGTCCAGTTGTTATTGACGGAACAATTAATATTGTCTTCAAAACCAAGTGTTGTAGAAGAGGAAAATAAACACATTTTTGTTGTCAGTGCTCTGACCAGAAATCAGGTTTAGGTTTTGGGTTTTTGTTAGTATTGATATGCTTTTAACAGCTCGGGTCATGTAAGGACGTACGTGCCAGGTAAGAATACCGGGAGAAAAACCACCAACATGCAGTCAGTACCTGACAACTGCCCCATATGGGATTCAAAATCGTGACCTAGAGGTGGAGGACTTGTGGTAATATGTCGAGACATCTTAACCACTCATCAACAGCGGCCCCATACCAGGAATCGAACCAGGAAAATATTGATCCGTTAGCACTTATTATGTACAAACCACACTGACCTACTCCTTCTACACATGGGGTTGGTCAGGGTTAATGTTTTGAAAAAATATTTCTGTATCTCTCGCATGTTACAGGTTTGATGCATGATGCATGGAGAACAAATTCTTTTTTTTTTTTTCTTCTTTTTATTTTCAATATGCACACTTTAGAACCAAATGTCATATCACTATGCATATCCGAGAAAATTTACAAGTGGTTCAATATGCAACAAGCATTATCAAATTTTAACTGTATTCCATCGTAGTTTAAAATTAAATTATCGAAAAATCCTGTCTAGTAGTAAAGTGATATCTTTGGTACGGTGCCAGACCATTACAATGGTAAATATGAACACACGGGAGGCACCGGCTAGGACACACACATCTGCCCGATCATCCTCATCATATTAATAATCTGTAAAATTAATGTCCTTTGACCAAAAAAAATTATCTCGGGCAAAAAAAAAAAATGTTTTTCCCTGGTAATAAACTTCTAGAATAACAGATTAATCCCTCTCTTAAACTGCTTTCTGAAGCCTTTTAACACGCAGTACCATAATCCCGATGTGAAAATCGTTTCTCTATCTCCAAAGCTGACGATGGTCGTGGATGAAATAGTCATGGTCTTCGACCGAGAAATGGAGTTTTACTGATTAAATATTAACATTAATCGTAAGAAGTACCGTGACCAAGTATACAGAGTACGCCGTCTGACTCTCCTAAATAAATGTTGAAATCCTCATCTTTCATGCGTGTGACCCATGTTGCATCACATAACTCTTAGCAACATCATACAATTGATAAAAACATTTAGCATACTGACGTTTATATTGTTTTATTCTATAAAATATTAAAAGAAAACTTACTTATTGAATTTTTACTAATTCTGTATCTAAAACTTTATGAAACCAATTATATATTATGTAATTTGCACTTGTCTTCATTAATTAAGATTCAATTACAAAGTAATCCATAGCAGAATCTCGTTTTTATAGCTCAGTAAATTAAGAAAATTAAGACAACAATGCTACGCCAAGCATCCAAAATATCTGTGTTAAGATGACAACGCTTGGCCCTGCAGGGTCATCAAAATGTAGTCCTCCTGTTTGTGCTAAGCTAACAATGCTTGGCCCAGCATCATCAAGATGTAGGCCTCCTGTTTTGCTAAGCTAACAATGCTTGGCCCAGCATCATCAAGATGTAGTCCTCCTGTTTGTGCTAAGCTAACAATGCTTGGCCCAGCATCATCAAGAGGTAGTCCCCTTGTTTACATTAAGATGACAATGCTTTTCCACTGCAACATTTCACGAGAAAGTCCACCACATATGTTATAATATAAGATGATCAAACTTATCAAATACATAGTCCCTATTTTCCGAGCAACCACAAGAATTAGTTCTCTTTTGGTGGTAAGATGACAATGCTTGCTCCTGCCTCCATCAGGAATAGTCATGTATTTGATATAGACCTCACTGTATGTGAAATCCTGCTAAAACTTTGATTCCATTACAGTAAGCAAATATAAGGACCTCATGCAGTTTTTAGAAAGTATACATTATAATCACTTTACACTAGTAAGAACTTGTACTTTATCAATATCTAAATTCAGATGCTTATTTTTAGCAATTATTGATTCAAGCATGATTGATGATCAGTTTTTTTTTCTGAGGGAACAGGGATGGGCACAAATGTCTATAAGAACAGCAAAACATCAATGATATGTGAAACTGCATGCTATATATTTGAATTTGAGAAAATAAATGTAGATATGAAGATGTTACTTTTCTGAATCACATTTGATCAAACATTCGTATGTTGAATGCTATTTGAATTTAGCTTGATTTAATGAGTATATAAATCACTGTCCATTTTAGATGATAACCAGCAAGGTCAGTAATATAGTGACCACACAGCTAATGTACATTTGCACTAGCATGAGGTATGTTGCTTGTCATAATAAATGGAGTGTTTCTATTAGGCCTAAAAAAAAAAAAAAAAATGTCTGTTTAGGAATTTTGATATCAGACTTCGGTTTCGGCCATTACTTAAAACAAAAAAAAAAACAAAAAAATCTGACCTACCGCCTTATTTTTTTGCCAATGTAACCCTAAACAAACATATTTTTTTGGTCTTTTCTGTTTACATACTGACTTTTACACAAACATATATTTTTGATGCAGATTGTTATGTAATATCACATTTGAACCTAAACAATAAAAGATATTTCATTGTAGCATAGGATTCACACACAGCATTAGAGTTATTTCCCTTCATTTAGAATGCCAACAAAGGGATATAACTCTGGTAGATCTGAATGACACAAAGCAGTCGAGTGGATAAGATGTCCCGACACATATATTACAACTACATGTGTCTCTCAACCTACGAGTCGCGAGTACTAAATCAACATCAGGGGAGCTGCCAGGCACTCACCTGCAGGTTTGTGGTTTTTCTCTGGGTGCTCTGACTTTTCAATCCAAAACACTAAACCATTTTGAAAATGGCACATCCTTACAAGGACCTAAATATGAATAGGACACAAATGAAAATAGACCCAAACTCATTCATTGTAGAATCCTGTTATAAGTTATAATATGCAATTTATGAATGAACAAATATATTCCAAAAGAACATGGCTGTTAATGGTATGTTCCGTATAACAAAATAGAGCCAATTAAACCTTTCATGGGTTGAAGAAAGTTTTTTAGTTCTATGAACACTTCAGAAGAAGTGAAAAAAATATTCCAAATGAAAATGTTACAATAGATGTATATATGTTTTATATCAGAGCATAAATCAGGACTCTGTATTTCCAGACAAGAAATAAACTCGAACCAAAAAAAAATAATTCTGATATCTATCCTGATCAATATTTCGGCTAAGATTTGTCAGTTCGGGGATATAGATGTGTAGAAATTGACACCCCAATCACGCACTGGTAGAATTTGCAAATAACAAGGCGTCATGATTGGTCGAGCAATAAGGCCGACGGAACGACTATCCCTCATGGACAAAAATAAACTGTTGCGTGTGGTGAACGGAACACGGGTCGACCCTTTCTTTATTTGTACACCCCGGGACAGACAAATGAATTTGTTATGAGGCCTATCATTGATTTTTCTCCTTCCTTCGTGCTCTAGATGAATACAGAGAGAGCGGGCGTATATAGTTCTAGCTCCACTGTCAGACATTCGTCTCGGCTCTAGCCATTGATTACACTTGTTGCTCCACTACATCAATTCAACATTGATCCAATATCCACTTGCCAAGAATTCTCCCAAGTCGCTGTCTCTTTTAGTCTTTAGCCAAATAAATTGCGAAACTGTCAGATGAACAGTTAGCATTATGAATATGCATATTTTCATTTCTATTTTCTATTCTTCTTTCAGCTTATTGCAACCACAGTTTAACCTTATCCATATATATATATATGCACTGTTGATAATAATTGACCTCAACTATATGTTCTTTTACATGTAGGAATGACAAAATTTTTACTGTAAATATTTTGTAGAAATATGGAGATGTAAATTCCCTTGTGTAGTACTGTGTACATATTATTGCCTAAAATCAATAAAATTGTCATTGTTAGCTTAAAATTCCATTTATTTTACAAATTTGTTTGAGATACCAATCTGTTACTTTATATAGATAACGGATACTTGGGACTACGCGAAAAAGAACAAATTTTTGAAATTGCATTATATAATTCAAATCAACACTCAGGTTGAATTTTCATGAAAAAATATCTAAATCCAACCTTTCCACAAAGGAAAGTCCCTAACAAAATCCAAGCCAGTCAGAATTTTTTTTTATGTAGGTCAAAGGTGAAAATGTAGGTCAGAGTGCAGATCTAGTTTTGGTGAATATCTTTTAACAAGTCTAAATTTTAATAAATTTAATCTGAACAAACAACAACCCCCTACCCCAACCCCACAACTTTGTTGCAGGGAGGGGGTAATAAATAATAACCTTAGATTGGGTAATAATTTAATAACCTTAGATTATCTTTAATCAAGAGGCCGTACAATAAACAAGGTAATCTGCAATATTGTGTCATCAAAAGGTAAAAAAGATTTTTCCTGTGGGTCACCCAAATACAAAACCTAGAAGCCTTTACAACACGAGGTGTAAATGGCACGTTAATAGCTCTTTGACACGATTTTTCTTCCATTTTCAGAAAAACCGAGAAACGACGCCACATTAAGCTGTTATGCAACTTCATTAGAACGATGAAAGAATGTGTCTGCACTCTCTATACTTGGTCAAAAAACAGAAAGCCATTTACACTTCAGGAAAACTAATACCAATCTCATCCTCCAGACTTCCTGTGGAACTTGAATGAACTTGACCAAGAAGGTTGCTGGGTTAAAAAAACAATTTGTACTTATATAGCGGTCTCGTACTTATATAGCGGTCTCATCAAGTCAGACTAAATTGTATTACAGCTAATGGCCGTGTGTCGATCTTGTTTAGGGAAAGTCGACCATTACAGGGGTTTCCAGATAAGGTTTACTGATGCAAGTTAACGAGATTTTGACAATACATTTAACCTTAGTAGGATTGATGCTACAGCCAAGTAGACCATATATTTTTGTGTTTAAGTAACACATCCAGCAACCTCTATTTAAAGCTAATGTCTAAAGATAGTTGCGGCAACTTGCCCTCGTAATAATTCTCTCACGCAAAACCTGAATGTCGGACAAATAATTTATAAAATGATAGTTCGGCATTGCATATGGTCAGAAAAGTGACACAAAAGTCAAAAGGTTTCAACACTTTCCCATATTTTAGAAACATGATAATACAAATTTACAATTTACAAATTCTTTCAACATTATGAAAATATAAGTCTACTGTGGAAAACATACTATACATAAATGCTTTAAGCCTTTAAAATTGCATAAAAAGGGAGATAACCCTGAATATATATTTTTTTTGTTATTTCACAAATATATGTATTATGGAAATAAATCATGTGAAGTGAAATCAAGGCAGATAACTGTTGCTATGAGGGGTATATATTTTTTAAACATTTAAATCAATTTCAATTGCCAATGGAAACATGGAAAACTTGAATTAACTGTTGTGATTTCGCAGTTTCAATTTTTAGCCTTCATAACATATGTATTGATCTTGGGAACGACAATATAAAAAGACCTCAGTCTCGAAATTCAACCTTATGCTCATTGATTACTTATTTCAAATCAGGAAGTTGCAGAATATATTTTCAGTTTCCATGGTAACCAGGCAGCAGACATGTATATCACAATGTTTGTTTTATTATCCAGAGTAGCTGACAGATACCTGCTCTCAGAAGTAATGATAGGAGTCTAGTATGACTGTCACTCACAGTTCCTTGAAGACATGAATATATTTTGAAAATAAATTTAGAAGTTTGTGCAGAAGTGAATAACTTACTGACTTAATTAAACAACTTTGCTGACCACTGAATATATATAAAAGATCACTTCTGACTTATTGACCTACTTTGCACCAGCTTAACTGACCACTGGTTTTAAGGACCGCTGACTAATAATTAGTGACCACTGTATTAACTGACCACTGCCTTCGCTG
This sequence comes from Argopecten irradians irradians, assembly GCA_004382745.1. Classification (NCBI taxonomy): domain Eukaryota; kingdom Metazoa; phylum Mollusca; class Bivalvia; order Pectinida; family Pectinidae; genus Argopecten; species Argopecten irradians. The sequence continues at coordinate 1,416,616 of SAYR01030637.1, forward strand.
ACAATTCATGAATTGACTTTCTAATCAATGAATTAGTGACCATGCACTGATTAAATGAACTACATACATGATGCACCAGCTTTACTGACCACTGACTTTACTGACCACTGGCTTTAATGACCACTACCTTTACTGACCACTGACTTTACTGACCACTGACTTTACTGACCACTAACTTTACTGACCACTGACTTTACTGACCACTGGCTTTACTGACCACTACCTTCACTGACCACTGACTTTAATGACCACTAACTTTACTGACCACTGACTTTACTGACCACTACCTTTACTGACCACTGACTTTACTGACCACTAACTTTACTGACCACTGGCTTTACTGACCACTGGCTTTACTGACCACTGCCATTACAGACCAATAACTTCACTGACCACTAACTTTACTGACCACTAACTTTACTGACCACTGGCTTAACTGACCACTGCCTGTACTGTATGTCCACAGTGACTTTACCACTGTTTACTAAACATGTATAATTATTGACTTTAATAGGTACTGACCACTGATATCATAAATAACTCTTTAAACAAATGTGACTTTAATGGCAACCGTTATACTGATATTTACATGTATAATGAACATCTTTTCCCATATTGAGCACTTATGGCTTGAATCCAGCTGAACAACAAACTTGCATGCAGATGTTTATTTCAACCTTGACCTCATCCTTAGGGTCATCTAACTACACTTACCCCAAATCGTCAATCATCCAGCCAATCAGTGGCCATTTAACACTCTGTCAACAGGAGGAGATCAAGGTTATCACCCATGACCTCTTGTGACCTCTGCAATCGTCCAATGATCTGGCTGTGTTTATTCACTCCACATTGAAGTCAATCTGCACCTGGGTAAATACAAGAAACATATGTAGATGTTTCCAATGTAAATAATACCATCAGGAAAACAAATGACACCAATATCATTTCCTTTTTTATTTATTTTGCTTCTGAAAATATGATATCATTGATAAAAGAAACATTTAAAGTGTTTTCTCCAATTCAATCATTCATATCTGATCTGGGTGCAGTCGAAAAACTTTTAAGAAAGATTATTGATGGTATAAGACTGAGGACCAAAGGACTTCATTTTAGTCAATCATTCATAAAAAAGTATAATTAATTAAGACATATTTGCAAAATATGTATAAATCACAAAATGGATTGATCAATCCAATTTCTTTAGACCAGAAAGGCATTTTTTAATATTTAAGTCACATTTTGTAAAACTATAATGAGCAACACATTTTCTTAAAAGTCCAGCATAACGATATGGTAAATGACACACGACAGCCTAAGAGAACTCATAAATCCTTTCATTAACTTTAAGTGTCAAAAGAACATTTTCTGAATGAAACCTGCTCCTAATTACATTATAAACAACTCCGTTTCTCTGTAACACCCTCTTCACCAGAAGTGGAGTTACTAATTGGATAATTAACGTAATTACTTCCATGTGTACCCTCGTCAATACTTTACAGGTGATGCTTGTTTACTGAAATGCCCTGCGGCATAAAAAACTGACACTTTCATATGTTTTAAATGTAATTAAGTAATTGAATTATGACATGAGTCTACATGCAAAATTTCTGAGCGGATGTGTACTGTTAAAAATAAATCCAATTATTTTATAATTAAGTATAATCCTATATTGCTGACGATAATTCTGTAATGGAAGTTTACAAATGAGAATGACGGTAAAAAAAATTGTAAATGGCATATTACTTCAACTATTATTGGCCTTTTTTTGGAGGAAGATATTTCAATTTTAAACTTGAAGAGTTACATGCTAAACAATATAACCATATTATAAATAGTATCTTCTATTTTTCTTTTAGAGATAATTTCTAATGAGATATTCTTCTTTATAAACCTAATCATTAGCACTTAAATATTAAAATCCAATTTAAATAGAAATTAGAAATGCCTGCAAGGCATGAATTCTTTCAATTTCATTCCGATAGAATAAAAAGATCAAATATGCGATATATGACACCAGAAATAGAAAAGATCTGCAGCCATGGCCTCTAAGCATCACTGCCGTGTATACTACATTTCAACCTTCTGATTCAAAGGTAGAGAACTATATTGCTAATATATTGGAACATTTTTGCCACCTGGATAAAAAGAACCATGATACATTATTGTATTTATGAATTACAATGTGGCACGATACTACATGTAATACTGAACATCCCGGTCCTGGTTTTGTTGGACTCCCTCCAGAGTTTACCATGAATGAATATGAAATCACCCATGGCACCAATCCAATTTTGTCTGACAATATCACTTTCCCAGTTTTATGTATAGATAAGCTATACATATACAGCCTGTAGGAAGTGTGTTTAATATACAAAACAATGTGTTATTTATGTTATCGCTTTAACTGTCTGTGTCCTTGAATTCCGTTTTTCAATTTAAATTTATCTCGATCCATTACAGATAGTTATTGACTGTGACATCAATATTTTGTGAATAAAACTCACATAATTTTCACTGAAAATATATGACATTACACTCGTAAACACATGATATGTCACAAATAATTCCTTCTAACATGGGCAGATAACTATGAAATATGCTAATATTGAGAATCTCTTTTGTATGATTTATTTGATCATAGTAATGAAGAAAAAGTTTTGAATTTATGGGAAAATAAATAAAACATATTTTATATATACATTATGAAGATTATATATGCAAAACCATCTTTTTCTGTTAAAATGACTTCTATTTCCTGAAGTTTTTGTCCATGTTTGTCTGTTAAATAGTTTCATTATTTCTAAAAATGAAAATTTTTCATCTGTATACTCAATTACCTCCCCTTGTTTTTAGAACTTGATATTATTTTTATATGACCAAGAGGATTTTTTTTTTACTTTTTTTTTAACTTTAATATTCTTGTTGAAAAAGAAAATGAAAAAAATTATCTTTGTGATTTTATTTTCCACAAGCACATAATGAAGCCTATTGTAGACCTTTAACTAGTAATCGTCAATCCTGATAAATTCATTTTGCTATCTCCAATCTCAAAAGAGTTCTTCAAGGGGGATTATAATACCGGAAGTCTTATAACCCGCACCTGGAGAAAGTTTATCAAAAAAGAAATAAAATTTGCGATAAAAATGTAATATCATATTTTCTGTGGTTTTGTAGTTAATCCTGTAAAGTATGGATAAAGTAACATCGCTGGGACTGTTTATCTTAAAAACATACATGTGTTTTCTAAAAGTGAAGTTTGTCAAATTTTCTGATAAATCTTGGTATTATCTGTTCAACTGCATAAACACCTGGAGATAAGAACGCCTAATGGCAGTTTTACGTCTGTCTCACGGCCCTATTACCACCTGGCTGTGCTACTTCAAATTGATTGACTTATTCATTATAAACATCAACAATTCATCAAATAGTTTGATAAAAAATATCCCAGAGATTTAAGACAGCGAAAAAGCTATTCAAGCATCCCTTGATATTTGTTTTGAAGATACTTTAAAAAATATTTTTACAAAGCTGCATTCATTACAGATTGATAACTGTGTGTTTCACATTGGTTAAAAAACTTTAATGTTTTGAGACAAAAGAGGTATGGTGAAAGAACAGGTTTAAGAAATAAAATAAAATGGCTTTCATATCCAAAGATCAAAGACAGTTACATATGTTACACAAAATATTTCCTAGTCCCCAAGCTCTTATTGAGCAAATAATAAAATGATGAAGTGATATTAAAACCAAGTTTCATATTTTTTGTAGATTTTAAATTGCTTTCAAGTTAATTCTTCTAAATCTCCTGGTAGACATATTTCATTTGAATCAATATTTTCTTAAAGATAAAATGAAAGCTGTTGAAATCTCTTGATTCTAAACAAAAGGTAAAGAGGTAATTAATTTTTTATGTGAGTCAATATCGCTAATTAATGTACATGTGTAAAAGGCTAGTATTTTATCTTGATAGCTTATACAATAACAAAAGACAGTAAATTAAACCTTCTATCCTTTTTCATTCAATGTTATACTTTAATAATTTCTCTAAAATCATCTTGTTCCTTCTCTTATTTCTAAATTCTACAATCCTTCCTCCTCCAGTCATTCATTACTTGTACGATCCTTGCTTCTCCAATCACTCATTTCCTTATTCATTATTAGTACCAACATCACTCTTTCCATCACTCGTTCCCTTATTTATTTCTTGCATCATTTTCCATCATCCATTTCTCGAACACGTCCCCTTCCCCTTTCTCTCCTTCCCTTGAGTGTTATCATATACCGGTACTTACTCTATGCTGCTCCCTCATTCTTTCTGTCATTATCTTGTCTAAAATCGACCTCAATTCAATTTTAAACCTTTTCCAAATTCAAGGAGTCCCATTTTCTTCTGCATGCATATTGGAAACCAGTTTTTTAATACAAATCCTTTTTGTACATTTTTTTTCATGAACTTAACTATGAACTATGAAAATACACAGTACAGGTTACCCCTTAAAATTAACATCTGATTGGCTTAAACACATTTCCTTTAACTTTAAATTTAAACACATCAGGTTTAAATAGGTAGTCTCTATCATAAATAGAAATTGGGATACATGATTAGGATTTTAATTATTTAAAGGAAATTTCAGTTGATCCACATTCATTATTGATATTATGGTTTTGATATATTTTTTGTTTATTTTTCAAAAGGATTATATTCAGACCCAATTCAGATTGAATTGAAAATTCCCTTTACACTGAGCCTTTTTAAATTTTTCATCATCTTTTCATTCTACTGGACAAATTCCCTTCCGTTTTCTTCCTCTCCTCCCCCCACCCACAGTCTTATAGACAGTAAAATATTCATTATCTTCTTGATTACCTGATTGCATGCAATGTTGATCCCCACACGCAGACATTAGGCCAACCAAACAAGTTCTATTGCTTCTTAAGGCCATAAATAGTAATGAATATAGCTATACATCAGCCCTCAAGAGGGGAGATACAGTATCTCCTGGTGTTCAACAAGACATCTTATCTTCAGAGTCAATAAAATGTTTGAAAATAAGGTAACATGATGTAAGGCGTTCAAGAGTCAATAAGAATAAGACAATATTTATTTAACAATATGATTTTAATGATTTTTTTTTTAAACAAAAAACACAAAATATTAAAATGATAATTTAGTGAATGTTTTCTGATAACTTAGTGAATGTTTTCTGATTATTTAGTTAATGTTTTCTGATAATTTAGTGAATGTTTTCTGATAATTTAGTGAATGTTTTCTAAGAAATGTTTTATCTGTAGAGCCTGTTAATTTTTTGGGATATTTTTTGGGAATATTACATGTACTTTCCCATCACCGGTCACTGACAATTACAATTGTCTGCAAACATTGAGTGCTGAAATAATTACAATAATGTTGGTAATATTTAATCAAAAACTTCAATCTGCTAGATGTCTTTTAACACAGTCAGAGAAAGAAATAACTGTCAAGTTTATACAAAGGTCAAATAGTGTTGAAATATAGCTATTTCAGACCTGAATAAAAGTGGTCTTATTAAGCAAATGGTCATTATACAGAGGTACAAAGGTGGTCTATATAGACAGGAATAACTGTATTCTTAGCAAGATCTCAGTATATTTTAATCTTTACATTAATTATATTTTCTCATTTTTAAGAAATTGAGAAATCCCTAAATCAGTTTGACCAGTGAAAATCATCTGATATGAACAATTAATACAGACGATCATCAAAATAATATTAAGACAAAACAGAATAATATATTCTTGTCCTTACTGGAAATTGAGAATTTGATATTAAAACAACAAAGAATGATATGTGCTTGGCCTAACTCGATATTGAGAATCTAATATTAAGACAATTCACCTTGTGACAGATCAATATCCATCTTCCCACAATCGATGTTCCTCGTCTATTTTTTCAAACTGACCGATATACCGTGTTTCTAATTAACAGGAAACACATTATATGCTTCACTTAACTAATCAGACGAGAAGATTTGACGCCCATCAGAACCTCGGCACAAAGAGTGGACAAAGACTGACAATGGGTTGCTTTATTTAGACATTTGTTGCATCACACAACATCATTTAACAGATAAGAATCGGTCAGAAATTTAAATGCAAGCACAAAAAAAATGTCTGTTGTGACAGATTTTGGACATAAAGTCTGCTGCAGAACCTTATTGCAGTAATATTACTTCGCCGATGACGCATGGTCAGAATTTTTGAATGTTTTTTATCTAAAAGACAGGTGTCCTTTAGACAGAGGTTGATTATGTAGAAAAATTAACACAATTGGTTTAATGAGTTTGTCCTTTATACGCATGTGTTCTTTATATAGAGACAATAATTAGTAAATAACAGCCCCTGTCATACCCTACACTAACAACCATCACCCCCTGTCATACCCTACACTAACAACCATCTCTGTCATACCCTACACTAACAACCATCACCCCCTGTCATACCCTACACTAACAACCATCTCCCCTGTCATACCCTACACTAACAACCATCTCCCCCTGTCATACCCTACACTAACAACCATCTCCTCATGTCATACCCTACACTAACAACCATCTCCACCTGTCATACCCTACACTAACAACCATCACCCCCTGTCATACCCTACACTAACAACCATCACCCCCTGTCATACCCTACACTAACAACCATCACCCCCTGTCATACCCTACACTAACAACCATCACCCCCTGTCATACCCTACACTAACAACCATCACCCCCTGTCATACCCTACACTAACAACCATCTCCCCCTGTCATACCCTACACTAACAACCATCCCCCCTGTCATACCCTTACCATGCAGTACCAAACTTTAGATATGTCATGTATCCAACTTAATTTTACAACAATCCCCCCTCCCAAATCTCACCTCGCTTACATTTTTTTTATATGTTATTCTGAATTATTGATCTTGAATTTTTAATATAAACATAAACAATACTTACATATAATATTTCTGAAGATTTTATCCTTCCCTTGGTTAGGAATAGGGGTCAGTCTTCCGATCACAAATACCTAAATAAGCTTTTGTCAGCAACATACCAAATAGTCTCAAAATTCACTATGTCCACTTTACCACACTTCCTTAAATCGTTCTAAACATCAACACAGAATTGAGAAGACTAGAGAACCAGTGTTGTGGTTTTACCGGCACTTTATCAAACTATCTCTCATCTGGCATATAATCATAAAGAAAACATTGCGAAATACTACAGACTGTACAACTCATTGAGTGTGGGAGGTGACCCCTGACCTATCACCTCTGACCTCTCTTGGTCTCCTGCCAGGCTTCCCAGCAGCATCAGCATCAGCAGCAGTAAGTAGTATTGGTATACTATATATCTACAGAAGCCCGCTAATTAACTGGCCCATATCTAATCAAGATATATGTATATGTGTAGACAACAACAGTGAGCCATTGACACCAAGTACACATAGAGGCTAATGGTTCCGAACTTCATGATTATTAGAGGGAGAAATGTCAATCAATTTTTCCTATTTAAGGTTTTTGCCATGGTATACACTTAATTCCTGCGCTAATCAGAAAGCTCGATTCAGCAGCAAATATCAATACATGATGTCAACATGTTAGCAAATATATTAGACAATATTTGTATCAAGTAGGCCTCACAATCATTTATCCATTCCTCTGATATATTGTTGGGGTGAGATATCACTGTTAAACCGGAACATTGAGATATCCCTGTTAAACAGGAAGACTGAGATATCCCTGTTAAATGGGAGGGTTGAGATATCCCTGTTAAATAGGAAGGTTGTGATATCCCTGTTATACAGGAAGGTTGAGATATCCCTGTTATACAAGAAGGTTGAGATATCCCTGTTATACAGGAAGGTTGAGATATCCCTGTTATACAGGAAGGTTGAGATATCCCTGTTAAACAGGAGGGTTGAGATATCCCTGCTAAACAGGAGGGTTGAGATATTCCTGTTATACAGGAAGGTTGAGATATCCCTGTTAAATAGGAAGGTTAAGATATCCCTGTTAAACAGGAGGGTTGAAATATACCTGTTATACAGGAAGGTTGAGATATCCCTGTTAAACAGGAAGGTTGAGATATCCCTGTTATACAGGAAGGTTGAGATATCCCTGTTATACAGGAGGGTTGAGATATTCCTGTGAAACAGGAGAGTTGAGATATCATTGTTATACAGGAAGGTTGAGATATCCCTGTTAAACAGGAGGGTTGAGATATTCCTGTTAAACAGGAGAGTTGAGATATCACTGTTATACAGGAAGGTTGAGATATCCCTGATAAACAGGAGGGTTGAGATATTCCTGTTATACAGGAAGGTTGAAATATCCCTGATAAACAGGAAGGTTGAGATATTCCTGTTATACAGGAAGGTTGAGATATCCCTGTTAAACAGGAGAGTTGAGATATCCCTGTTAAACAGGAGGGTTGAGATATCCTTGTTAAACAGGAGGGTTGAGATATCCCTGTTAAACAGGAAGGTTGAGATATCCCTGTTTCACAGGAAGGTTGAGATATCCCTGCTAAACAGGAGGGTTGAGATATCCCTGTTAAACAGGAAGGTTGAGATATCACTGTTAAACAGGAGAGTTGAGATATCCCTTTTATACAGGAAGGTTGAGACATCCCTGTTAACTTGACAGAACCCATGTAAGATCCTATTATTCCTAATCCACAAGATATATATATATGCTTTTTTTTTTTTTTTTTTTGCAGATCAGCTGTATACTTCATTACATGTATGGCCATTGCGGACAGCATCCCAATAATTGATTTTAACTGAAACAGTACTATACTTCGTATTTGCCATATACTAAAATTGCATGATGGGTAATACACATCTTCAAATACAAATCGATTCAGGATTATATAATCTTGGAATTTAAGAAATCTTTCCCAAGTCATCAGATGAATGTTATTCTGTGTAGCATTTCTTCATTAGATTGCAAACTAACATTACATAACGATTGGCACAAGGTTGGCTAGAGATCGATACGGACGGTCTCCAAGGATAGGGTATTTATGGTCTGAGGGCTTCAAAGTGCCAGCTCTATCATTTAAATTGTCTGCATGAACAACAATTTATGAAGAAAAAAAAAGTTGAATTGCAAAGCATTATTCAAAGGTTTCATTTTTTACAGAGTTCCGTTTTTTATTGAATCTCTATAAGTCTTGCCAGCCAGTTGATCTCAAACTTTTCAGGAAAATCAATTTTTGAATTTCGTTATCATTTTCGGTGGTGCAGACCTCCCAAATGGAAATAATAGTATTCAAGATTTGATATTATATAACGTATGATATGAAATTTATTTTTATATAAGTCCCATGATACAACAGTCTGTATTAAACTATAAATTTAGATTTTGAATTATGCACAAGAGAGTAACTACTTTATATTCATTGTCTTGGGCCGGTAATGTGCAGTTCTATTCAGGAATTCCGTTCGTAGGAATATTTCGCTGAACACGTTATAGATAGTTATGTTCTCATATATACTAAATAGTTTTATAAAGTTTATACGGACCATGGGTCCTTTTTCCAAAAATTCACTATAATATTTTTTGAACTGTCCAAACCAGAGCTTAATCTACCATGCCAGTTGAACACTGACTTTTAAGTCGGTGATACATATATGGGACTAATAAAGTATCACAAGATATCAAATAATATTTGTGCAGGACTACTGATTATATTGGTGATAGAATGACCTCAAAGGATGATATCCTCCTCGAACGTAATTTTCAGCGGGAAGAGTACAATGTATGTATAGTTCCATTCGGTCTTCACTCGAGATACAAGTCCTGCACAAACATTATCGGGTATCACATGGTACATGAAATAGTCCCACTAAATGCTGTAGTACACATGTAAACCCGAAACTCAACAATTCTACCTTTCATTTTGATTTACACGGTACGTTTCAAAATTACAAAATTAATTCAAAATTGTCTCCTTACAAATTAAATTTTGAAAATAAATTATGTTACTAGAATTACTACTTAGAATATAATTAATACATATGATATACATAAATGTACTTTCATTTTGATCAGTTTTAAGAATAAATAAAGCACAGAAGTTGAGTAATATCAAACTTAAGAGCTTTAGAAATAATCAATTGCATTATCAGACACCATATCAGTGTTCAATAATCAATCAAAATTAGTTTTATTGACCGGCGTACAAATTTTGTATGCATAGCCTATCAACTTCTCCACCGATAATGAATTATCACCGAATGCATTCACATGTTTTCCGCTTTGGTCATAAAACCTCGTTCCCTATTACCGTGTTAATCATATTTTGACGACCCTTAACCACAGATAGACCCTTAATCAATATTGTTTGTGCATATCGGTCCAGATAGTTAAGGAGAGTCAAATTAATTAAACGTTCGTGTCACACCTACGAACCATTCCGAAGTGTTATCACACGAATATTTTCCACGTCATTTGTTTTTTCCAATCATGTCGTTATCCCGACAACTAAATCTTCACGCTACCGATCACCGCTGTGAAATCATGCAGTATACTATAACACTACCAGATGCAATATGTTTCTCAACTTTTCTGTCACGTCCTCAAAACACAAAGTATAGTCAACATAACGACACAATTTACGAAAAAAAATCTGTAACACATTCAAATTTCCTTTTCTAATTATTTTTTGAAATAAGCATATATTTAGAGAAAGATATTGAATACAAACAAAATTGTACCAACTTTATAATGAATTTGACAACATTTCTTACACCGACATTTTTCATTGTTATGGTGTTAAAGCTAACTTATTGTTTTGTCGTTGTTCCTGGGCGCCAGTCCGTCGTGTTGAGTAAGGTGTCACTATCTGACTTCCTGTACTACCTCGCATGACTCGGAAATGCAATTTCAGCGGCATCAGATAATCCCCTCGGAGATTTATGCAAATCAATATGAACTTGTGTGTACCTTTTTCATTTTTGTTAATTTGCTTTTATTCCATTGCTATGACAAGAACAATAGGAAACAAATTATTTTGAGGCCGACATAGAAATTATATCTAAATAGCTTGATCTTAAAATACAACCTAATGGGTAAAATTAAAGTTATATATAAGTACCAGACCCTAGCTAATTAAGCCACAGATAAGATTTTCTCAGCCAACTCATAATTATCTCCCCCTAGATTAAAATTCTAGAATAATAAATTAACTCCCCCTGGATTTAAAGTTTAAAATGATAGATTATCTCCCCTTGGATTAAAATTCTAGAATACTAGATTATCGCCCATGGACTAAAACTTATGAATAATAGATTATCTCCCCCTGGATTAAAACTCTAGAATAAAAGATTATCTCCCCTGGACTAAAACTTATGAATAATATATTCTGGTATCTGACCCCTGGACTAAGATTCTAGACTAATAGATTATCTCCCCTGGACTAAAACTCATGAATAACAGATTATCTCCCCCTTGATTAAAACTCTAGAATACTTAAGAATTATGTCCCCCTGGATTAAATTTTTTAGAATAACAGATTATCTCCCCTGGACTAAAACTCTAGAATAATAGATTATCTCCCCCCCTGGATTAAAATTCTAGAATAGATTTCTCCCATACTGCACAGGGATATTCCATGGTTGCTAGGGAAAAGATATCTCTATATTACACAGGGTGGTGTAAGACAGCTCACACGTGCTAGACTATAACGTGACGTCATCAATACATGCGACGTAACTGCGGCGCGCATTGTAGATGAAGTCATCAATTTTGATGTTCCTGCGATAATGGCGCTATAAAAAAACTGGAAACCAAGTGGAATTTCATCATCTTTTCTACTAGGTATGGGAGAAAAAGAATCTAACATGGGTCTGTGAAGTGGACAGGGATATCTCAACCCTTGTGAAAAATTTTGGCCGTCAACCCTCGGCAGCATCAGGCTGACCGGCCAAAATCTTTCACTCGGGTTGAAAAAAAAAATCCCTGTCCACTACAAAGACCCATGTAAGATTCTATCAATCACCCCCTGAATTAAAACTCTAGAATCTGACAAATCGCAAAGACAAAAATTTCAAGCTATACAGTGTATTTTACAGATGATTTTAATATTTTATAGACTGTTGGTGATTTTATGTAAAATTGTTTAAAAGGAAATTGGTTTGCAATGGATCTGTGGTAAAATATTTTCTAGATTACAAACTGGAAGTGACTTTGAGTATTAGATATTTACATATATTTGTTACCCCAGTATTCGTTTTGGTCTAAAATTGGCAATAATGAACACTTTGAATTTTTAATTAACTGTATTTACAATACTTAGTACCTTGTGCACTTAAAAAGTTATAGCAAAGAGGGCACTTACCAGGTAATGGAAATGAAAGTTAAAAAAAAAACTTCTGAACATTTTAAATCTTTCCATATGTACATGTTTATACTAATGGTACATCAGTTTCTCACAGTTAACATATAAATATATGTCTTGAATTCTTTCGTTCGATATGCATTATTACAATTAAAGCAATAAATTTATTTAAATTTTTATTTGAGCCCTTCGGCAAATCTAAATTGGACAAGTTGAACATGGTTGCTTTTTGAATGTCATTTTAATGCTGTTCTAGTTTTGTACAAATGTACTAGATTGAACAGGTTTTGCACATTAAGTTAGATTCTATATGCCTATACTATTTAATCTATTGCACAAGTTCTTTAAGAAAATGTCTCTGACTTCTCTAATTTGGTTAATGTTCCTGCCTAATGTGTTGTAATGAGTCTTAACCAATCATAATGTGCCTTACAATTACTGATAACCAATCATATCACTTTTAACAATTACATCTAATCAGAGCTGTTACTACGACTGATTATCGATAAGTGTACACTCATACAACGAGGCGCTCGTAACACTAACAAAAAAAAAAACACAATTTGCTATAGAAAATCATAAACTTAACAAACATTATGAACAGTTCCGGTGAATTTGGTTAGCGAAAAATCATTATCTTTCGCTGATGTCTCATCGAGAATTATTTGGCAACAAAATCGTAAGAAGGATGGAGTTTATTAACTTATCAAAAACATGTGTAACCTATGAAAGTGATCTTATCACTATTTCTACCTTGCGACACGAGTTTACAATTTTTAACGAAGAGGCAAGCCTTCAATTTGTTTTCTTCATTAACGTAATATCTTCGGAAAAATTGAAAACATGTACCTAGCATAAAGTTTTGTGGGTTGAGGTCAGGAATGAAGGTGACAATGTTTATTTTTCTGTCCAGAAATGGGAGTTAAATAGGAAGCATGGCAGCTTTTCTTGTGGTTTTAAGATCCTGTGGAAGAAGAAAGGTGCCCCCAACCTTCAACACCCATCGCCATGACAACCACTTTGAAGAAGCTTTTCATTTTTTTTCCAAACCACTAACTTCTAGTAATGGAAAGCACATGCAGGAAGATTAGTGAAGTTGATTAAAGACAAGTTGTAGAAAATTTTGTTGTTAATTATGTAATTAAATCAAAAAGGATCTTATAAATGATATAAGGGACAGAGTAAAGTGTCGTTTGGCACATTATAATGCGTTAAAACTACCATTAAAGTTGACCAATAACTGGCTAGGACACATGTTTTAAATCTTCATACAAGTTTGATGTCTTTTTTAGCCTTTCCTCTCTGTTTTATAATGCATATGGAGAGATACAATAGATTCAATCATTTGATAAATTTTACAAGTGAAGATTTTTTAAAAATTAGCTTACACATTAAAAGATAAGCATTGTAATTATAATAATCATTATTGTTGTTAAATCCATAGTGGCATTAAAATGCGGACTAAATTAAAAGGTCAGAATATGTCATTTTTCCTTGATATAAATCTGAATCCGAGTTAAACAAATAGAAGAAGTTTGAGCATTAAGAAAGTACAGGGAATTTACTAGTTTGTACATATATGTACACCAATAACTGAATAAAAGTTAAAGCTTTACATATGGTTTGTTATTCTAAATCAATATGTTTACCGATTCCCAAATATTTATCATGCATGTGCTGCGACAATGAAATCAAAAAGTATGATGTGTTATGACTAAATTTAATTTGTGTGAATCGAAAACATTCTATAGATCTATACAAACTATGGAAGCTATTGAAATTGTCACATGCATCTACCATATAGAGAAAAGTCAACGTTGATCAATTTCGTAATCAAGTTTTAGCATCCGACACCGATCTAGATATAGACAATCATGTATCAATAGTTTATAACAAAGTCAAAATACTGTACCGCTTAATTCAATTCAAGTTGATACAAAGCCAAAGTTTAAAGCATATGCATATTATTTGGCTATGTATATCAATATCTAAGTATTTGTGTGGTAGTTTCAAGCCATGGAATCGTTTTTTATCAAATATTTCTCAGAAAATTTCTAAGCCTCAAAAGTCTTAATTCTGTTTTTTCTCCAATAACTTTCCTGTGGGAAAGACTATTATATAAGATTGTCTACATAGTATATCAACGCAATATCAAATTCATACCATCAAAAGTATGTGACTGAAGACAAATCAGACAGATGCCAATCAAATAGCAAGTCTCTGGTATTTCTGATCTGCTAGACTGTACTCTAAACACTCCAAGTTTCAAACCTAGTAAAGAACTCTGCTGAGAAAGTGCTATCAACAACTTAGGGTCTGGTGGCCAGTCTAGGGGGAGATAATCTAGTATAGAACTCTGCTGAGAATGTCTTTTCAACAACTTAGGGTCTGGTGGCCAGTCTAGGGGAGATAATCTAGTATAGAACTATGCTGAGAAAGTCTTATCAACAACTTAGGGTCATGTGGCTAGTCTAGGGGGAGATAATCTAGTATAGAACTATGCTGAGAAAGTCTTATCAACAACTTAGGGTCATGTGGCTAGTCTAGGGGGAGATAATCTAGTAAAGAACTCTGCTAAGAAAGTCTTATCAACAACTTAGGGTCTGGTGGCCAGTCTAGGGGGAGATAATCTAGTAGAAAACTCTGCTGAGAAAGTCTTTTCAACAACTTAGAGTCCGGTGGCCAGTCTAGGGGGAGATAATCTAGTATAGAACTCTGCTGAGAAAGTCTTTTCAACAACTTAGCGTCTGGTGGCCAGTCTAGGGGGGAGATAATCTTGTAAAGAACTCTGCTGAGAAAGTCTTATCAACAACTTAGGGTCTGGTGGCCAGTCTAGGGGGAGATAATCTAGTATAGAACTCTGCTGAGAAAGTCTTTTCAACAACTTAGGGTCTGGTGGCCAGTCTAGGGGGGAGATAATCTTGTAAAGAACTCTGCTGAGAAAGTCTTATCAACAACTTAGGGTCTGGTGGCCAGTCTAGGGGGAGATAATCTAGTAAAGAACTCTGCTGAGAAAGTCTTATCAACAACTTAGGGTCTGGTGGCCAGTCTAGGGGGAGATAATCTAGTAAAGAACTCTGCTGAGAAAGTCTTATCAACAACTTAGGGTCTGGTGGCCAGTCTAGGGGGAGATAATCTAGTAAAGAACTCTGCTGAGAAAGTCTTTTCAACAACTTAGGGTGTGATGACCAGTCTAAGGGGAGATAATCTTGTAAAGAACTCTGCTGAGAAAGTCTTTTCAACAACTTAGGGTCTGGTGGCCAGTCTAGGGGGAGATAATCTAGTATAGAACTCTGCTAAGAAAGTCTTATCAACAATTTAGGGTCTGGGGGCCAGTCTAGAGGGAGATAATCTAGAAGAAAACTCTGCTGAGAAAGTCTTATCAACAATTTAGGGTCTGGTGGCCAGTCTATGAGAGATAATCTAGTGAAGAACTCTGCTGAGAAAGTCTTATCAACAACTTATGGTCTTGTGACCAGTCTAGGGGGAGATAATCTAGTAAAGAACTATGGTGGGAAAGTCTTATCAACAACTTAGGGTCTGGTGGCCAGTCTAGGGGAGATAATCAAGTAAAGAACTCTGCTGAGAAAGTCTTATCAACAACTTAGGGTCTGATGGCCAGTCTAGGGGAGATAATCTAGTAAAGAACTCTGCTGAGAAAGTCTTATCAACAACTTAGGGTCTGGTGGCCAGTCTAGGGGAGATAATCTTGTAAAGAACTCTGCTGAGAAAGTCCTATCAACAACTTAGGGTCTGCTGGCCAGTCTAGGGGGAGATAATCTAGGAAAGAACTCTGCTGAGAAAGTCCTATCAACAACTTAGTGCCTGGTGGCCAGTCTAGGGGGAGATAACCTAGTAAAGAACTCTGCTGAGAAAGTCCTATCAACAACTTAGGGTCTGGTGGCCAGTCTAGGGGGAGATAACCTAGTGAAGAACTCTGCTGAGAATGTCTTATCAACAACTTAGGGTCTGGTGGCCAAACTACCAATTTTACTACACCTGATTGTCACAAAGGCTAAACCAGGTCCAGATTCAAAATCGTTACACTTTTACCAACTTTTTTTTCCCCTTTTACCAAAGACTGACTGCACGTTCCATTTGCAGATACAACTGGTACGAACCTGCTGTATCTGTAATGGAACGCACTGTACCAGCAGAACCGAACCCGTACAAGTGGTTCGTTTCAGAAGCGTTCCACTTGTATCCAAGATGGCGGACCCGAGATTCTTCATTTTTCACCAGAATGTTTTCTTTGTTGAAAACAAGGCAGAGCGTATTGATATCTGATAAAATTACATGGATCGTTTATTTCAATGTGTGCTGAAACTATTTAGGTATTATTTTTAAATCCATATCATTGTTCATACCGAAAATACTTTAATATTCGAAGAGTATCTTTCATATGAGTGCCGCCATCATGGAAAAATCTAAATGTGTTCCATTTGGCGGTACCGTATCACTTTAGTGCAACTGGTACAAATCCGCAAATGGAACACACGGTGAGAATAAGACACCCTGAGGTGAGTGTACATGTACAAAGTACTCTCCCTCTCTTGTCATGTATTCTGAATGTACCATGATACTTGAGACTTAAGGCATCAAAGTTTAACTGGGGAAGAAAAAGAGGCCCAAAGGGCCTTAACAGTCATCTGATATTTAATGTTTTACAACATATAGTAGCATAAACAGCTGATTGTCCTAGGTCAGTTAGCATTTTCTTTTTCTCATTACAAAATTAGTGTCCATATTGTCTAGTGTGATCTTAGCGGGGGTCTTTTGGGTCTTCGAGGGCAAAGATTTTGGAGTTATGTTTTATTTCACTGTTTAGTTGAGAAAGAAAAATGAAACAATTACTTAAAGATGCTCTACCGCTGACAAATGATATTTTTCCTCTATCAAAAATAGGAAACAGATGAATTAGTATTTTTCTTCAATACCAAAAGTTACTTACTTTACACTTTTATCGCCATTGATAAGTTTAGACTTCTAAATTTACTACAAGATACCGATAGAAAATCTGTGGCGCTATGTCCTAAATGGAATGCAATACTGATTGCACATGTACCTAAAGCAAAACAAATTATTTTGTATTGTTTTATGTGTTAATTAGATGTATACATTCACAATCAAACACCAAATATTGCTCAAATAATGAATATCGTTTATGCTCTGTCGGCGGTGGAGCAACTTAAATCACTACACCAGCCAACCCAATCAGCCTGATATATCTGTTATCAGTGTAATTTATGAAGAAAGGAAGGTACCCTCCAGAGCAAACATTTCATTGACCTGGATCGGATAAAAAGATAACGGCGTCCACAAACTAATAAGTCTTCATGTATACCCTCCTCTTGGATCTGTGCTGGTCATGGTGAAGTGGAATTATTGATATTCATATAACAAACATTGTTATCTCATAGCCATAACTCATTCACCCCTGAATATTCAGAATGGACCATTCCAGCCTTTCAATTAGAAGAGCTCAAAGGTGCCTACAGGGGTGGATGGTGACAATTAAGTGTTTTATCAGGGTAAAATTATTTGACAATTTTTGAAATAAAGTTGCCAGATTTTTCATACATATTCGTGTAAAATTTGATTTTCATATTTAAGAGGAAATAAATTCAGTGTTTGTGTTGAAACTGCACATCTTTTTGGTATAAATCATGATACAACAGTTGGACAAATTGTAACTTTTTTCAGGGTTTGAGACTGAAATCATCATGCAATATTCCGGCTAAATGCTAAAACACTAGAGCTAGAGCCAGAGAAACCACATTGACATCCATCATTTTGAACAATGCACCCATTTTGTTTGTCATGTTTTTTTAGCAATCCCATTCCAAATTGGCACAATCTAAACGTTCTTTAAAATGAATTTAGCTTTGAGATATGACATATATTCGGTGATACAAGACTCTAGCTTCCCCTTAAAATTTATTTCTAGTATGGGAAGGGTTTTTTCAGTAAAATAAGGTAAGTGATAAATTAGAAAACAAGTCTGTATTATATCTTAAATAATATAATGTAAAAAAAATGCAAAAATCTAAAGGAAATCCTGTCTTAACTAGTGCCCACCTCTCTAAAGACTTATAATAATTTCAACAAAATCCAACCTGTGTGTAAAGACCACTTTTGTATAAAGACAATACTTCCTATAATGTTCATTTATAAGGTGGTCCTTATAGACAGGTTTCACTTGTTTTGTATTTTTTTTTTTTTTTTTTTTTTTGAAAATATACATATCAATTTACAGTAAAATCTGCAACCACCTCTGTATATTGACCACCTTCTTTATAAGACCACTTTCCTAGGGTTCAAAATAGCTAGATATGGTTCATGGCTCTTTTTGGCCCCTAAATCTACCAAATTTGAAATTTAGTATTTAGAAATAAAGTTGCTGCTTTTGGAATATTGAATACGCGCCTGATAAAAACTAAATGATATTTTTGTCGACAGAAAGTATGTTTTTGCTATATAACCATGGTAACTTTGCATAAATTATGCAAATTTGAAAATTTGGTAAATTTTGGCATATTTTTTTTTATAGTTTTTCTTTTAAAAGCAATAGAGCAGAACCTAGAACAAACTTCATATTTTAAGGGAATTAGCAGACACGAAGAATACATCATATTGAGAAATGTAAAGTTTGTTCTAGAATGCGCTCTATTTAATTAGATGAAAAACTGCATTAAAAAGGCCAATTTTGATGAAATTTTCACAATTTGCATAATTTATGTATAATAAAAATGGTTGCCATGGCAACTAGAACTGCTAAATTACCTAAAAGCTCTATAAAATATGTCAGGTATGTAGTTAATAGTTGAAATGCAAGATTAACATCTTAAAATAACAAGACTTTGAAAATTAGCGGATTGGGGGCCACAAAAGACCCCAAAATGACTTCTGTTCAAGTTTCTTTCAATAATGCACCCAAAAGAAGAATCATCGAATTCTGATTTATTATTATCAACTATTCCACTCTTTTTCTCTAATTATGCTCGCAAAAGATGCCATATAACTTGGATTTTTGTTAATATATATGTATTGAGATACACAGCGCTGTCATGTTCCGACCTTACACGTATCAGAATCAGCTCTCAAGTCCTAGCTATGGAAAGGGAGGCAACTCCTCCAAATATTGAAGCTAACAACATAATCTAACATATGCTTGCTAACTAAGTGGGGCCGCCAGATCTGTAAACCAATGGCTAATTTATACTACCTCCCTGTTAGCCCTTATATCAGACCATGGTAACCCATTGTACCTCCATTAATTTCTTTTGTTTCCATGGTAACCATTATTGAATCATGTCAAATTATAGACATCCATATGTTACAACAATTGACCAAGTTTAGCACAAAAGCTTATTGGCTATTTTACAATGGTGTGTGGTGACCTCAAAGGTTACCGTGGCAACCAAAATCTTCGCAAAATATCTAGGAGACAGAAAGACATACAAGCAAATCCTACTACTGTCCAAACACATACACACACCCCACTTTCCCATCCCCTCTAATTCTATAAACAGTGTGGTCTGCATTTAATCATATACCGTATTCGACCCAATAAACGCCCGTGTCCCCATAAGCGCCTTTCCTCCATTTTGAAGCCTTGATTTCAATTGCCCAGGCATAAATAAAGACAAAAACTTCACAAAACTGTATAGGTTGCAATAACTTCGTCTGATTAGCACCTTTTAATTTTTTAAATGCCCTGGGCGCTTATTGGGTCGAATACGGTATATATATTGCTAAATACATAAAGCCTATAAGACCACAAAGTAACCACATGACAACTTCTGTGACGTAGGTTGTGTTGTATCACCGCATACTTTATGTTAATTGAACATAGGTAAACTTTTACCTGCACAAACTACTATTGTAACAGGCATAATAATCATTAACTTACGTCTTAACCTCAACCTGGTGGATATATTAACACATTTAACCTCTGACCTTTCTGCGACCTACTGACCCAGATAGAAAAATATTATACTGACACATTTCCACAAAGGCTGATGTCACCAAAAGATATCAGCTAAAACTTATATCACATATATAGCTGATGATTTCATACACACAGGAAATATCCATCACATTCATTTTATTGATTACTTTAAGATCTAAAACAAAATCTGAATTAGTGAATACATGAATAAGTTACTTTGAGTAAATTTAACATATATCTACTTTAAATTATCACATTACAAAAACATTTTTTTTAAACCACAAACAAAAAAACCCAAAAAGTTCCATATATCAAAGCAATGACATCATTTCTTTGCTATAATTGAAATCCAATCAAGATATTAATGATAAATTACCTACCTTTAACATTCAATTTTGACCAAGAGTCACTTCACCCATCATCTATGGTACACTATTCTGGTAATACATCATGATGAGCTAGTCTGTAATAAAATAAAACTGTGATTTAGTGTTTGTATAAGTATATTATTTTATATAGATTTGGGGCCAAAAAGGGCACAAAATATACATTGTCTTTTCTGAACTTTATACTTGATTATCTCCCCTTATATTGTAATTTGATAAACAATATATTTAAGCTATAGATTCGTGTGCAGATACTTTATAAATTTCCAGTTATATAATTTAAGACATCTGTAATATACTATTTAATTTTATGATTATACTTTAAACAAATGGTATTTTTTCGCTGTCGAAACCAGGAGTAGACGAATAAGTATTTTCTTGAGTTGCAAAAGTTACTTACTTTATACCATTACCACCATGGAAAAGTTTGAGCTTCTAATTTTACTTCACGATAAAAATATCAAAAATAAATTAATTTGCATCCCAAAACAATGCCATGGCACTATGTTCTATATGGAATGAAGTACTGATTGCACATGCACCAAAAGCAAATTATATTATTTTACATTATTTTTTTAGTTTATTGGACATATAAATACACGATTACTGTTCAAATGATGAGTATGGTTTATAATCTGTCGGCTGTGGAGCATCTTTAAAAAGAAACTCAACTGTAGTTCATTATTAAAACAGATCTGTGCATGTACTGGTAATTAATCTAAAAAAAATGCTAATGATAAAATTAATAAAATGTGCATTAAAAATAAATTTACTCCTTATAATGGAGAGCTTATTATGATATAGCATAGATTTATGCATTAATTATTAAGTATTATGGAAAGCAACAAAACATATCCTACGTTAAATTATGATTAATAAATGCAATATGTATATACAAAATGTACCTAAATACAACTGTACATGTATACCCTTCTAATGGAGCTAATTATGATATAGCGAGCTTAATTAATGCATTATTTACTACCATATATAAATTTAACAAATATACAACATTATAAATGATATTCATCATTTGAACAATAATTGGTGTTTAATCGTGTATATATATGTCTAATTAACACAAAAAATAATATAACATAATTTATTTTACCTTTAGTGCATGAACAATCAATAGTTAATTCCATATAGGATATACATGTAGCACTATGGAATTTTTTCTGGATGCAATTAATTATTTTTCATATTTTAACTGGAAGTCAAATTAAAAGCTCAAACTTTTCAGTGGTGGTAACGGTGTAAAGTAAGTAACTTTTGTAACTTAAGAAAAATACTTAATCGTCTGCTCCTGTTTTTGATTGTGAAAAAATATCATTTGTCAGCGGTGGAGCATCTTTAAATTATGATATACAAATGCAATATTTGCCTAGTTTCAATTTAAGCATATATATACATGTACATGTATATAAAAAATGTTCCTATAAATACTACAACTGTACATGTATATATTCTACTAACGAAGAGCTAATTATAATATAACGAGCTTGATTAATGCATTAAATATCATGTAAATTAAAGAAATATCCTAAATCAAATTATAATTTACAAATCAATACAATACATTGTACTTGCCTTTTCAATTTAGGTATATATATATACAACACAAAGCTAATCTCAACTGTGTATGTAGACATGCACACCTGTAAAATTCACACCTGACTTCCAGCCCTCTATATGATGCTATGGCCTTGATCAGAACACAAGAGACAACACCCAAATTTGTAACTCACCTGTTGAAGCTATTTATAGAAATGACCTAAACAGCTTAAAATCAGAGCAAGATTTTACTAAAACTTTTAAAGTCTGATCTCATTCAGATTTTGATGAGGGGTTTCACACTGAAAGGGCTCCACCCAAATACCAGCTATAGGGCTACTGTACATACATAATGTAAGGGTCCCCAAATAAAATGAGTCACTGTATTTAGTTAAGGTACCTGGGACAGGTGAAAGCTTGCTATGTTCCAATCATATGACTAACTTTTAGGGGAACAAATCTGCTCAAATTTATTTTATGCACTATTTCTGCCTTATTGGTAAAATCTGGACAGTTGTATTATGCGAAAAATATGTTTCCCTGCATAAATTTCATTTAAAACCAAAGCAATTAAAAAAAAAATTGCTTTTTTATAATGTACATTATCTTCAGTTATTCTAGGTTGCATGGGGAAAAGAGTCAAATTACGTTTTTATATATCTGTACACAATAAAATGCATGTAACTTTATTTTTGTCATTCTAGGCTTTTTGTTTTTTATAAAAGTTTTATAAGTATGTACATTACATTTGCTATAACAACACTTTGATTTTCAATTTTCATAAGATCTGAATACATACATGTATTAAATTTGCATGCAAGACTATAAAAATTCAAAATGAAATGTATTTTACTCTAATTCAACTTATAGAATAATTTCTTACTACGGGCACACATATGGAACTCTTGGACACATACAGATATATATAGTTAATGAATAGAGAAAGTTGAAACAAATTAAGAATCAGAAATATACATCAGAAATGTACGTGTGTCCATGAATAGGAAGATAAACATTTCAACAATGGATGAGTAACGAGGTTAACGGTCAGCTGAGATTTGTGACATGGTATCTAGACAGGATGTACCTGTATGTGACTCATTAGCTAGTACAGATACCGGCTACTCAGGTGGCCAGTCATCTTACATAACTCTCAATGATAAACTGTATATCAGATTTCAGATTTCAGATTTTATTTCACTCTCAGACATACAAGTATGTAACAGGAGGTCACTATACATAATGTAAACATACAAGTATACTGGGCCCATAGCGCAACAATGCATTACAATATGTATTAGTGATGTACATGCTCAATCAATAGTTTTTCAAATTTTTTCAAAAACTTACATATATTTGTCAGAAGTAATGTTGCATATAGTAAACAGGCCTTTCATTTTGATAGTTACACTATGGTTTCTATAACAGTAACTTGGTATATACATTTCTCGTAAACGTTTGAATTCATGGTAGTAACAAAGAAGAAATAACAGTAAGTACGGCCAAAAAAAATGTCTGTTTAGGGTTCCATTGGCAAAAAAGATAAGGTCGATAGCCACAGTCGTGAGGTTTTTTTTATTGTGTCTTTCACTCTAAAATAATGGGTTGGAACCAGAGTCTGAGGTGGAAGTCTCAACTTTTTACTAAAAAAATCCTAGAAAAGTGGAGAAAAAAACTTAGGGTCGGGGGTTAAAAATTAGGGTTGGTCGAGTAACATTTCATTTTTTTTTGGCCTAAGTTTTATTAGTGCACAAACATAATTATTATATCTTAATATAGGCCTAAGCCTACATGTAAGTAATCTGTGACACTTATATGTGTATATATATACAATGTATACGTGTAGGTGATGTACTTTAATGATGGGATAACGCTTTGCTTTTTGTACAAATGTATGTAGCCTCCCAAAATATAGTCATTCACATGAACCAATCGAGTAGGCAATAGAACGGCAAAATAATTCCCAACTAAATTATGACACTGTCAGTGAGTTACTCGTATATAGTACATACAATGTACATGTAGACAATTTCATCATAGTAGCCTACTGTAATACATGTACAATGTATGTACATACAGAATCCTTTGTTTGCAAACAATAAAATGGCAACATTATACAATTTCCGGATATTGACAGTGGACACATGAGAACACAATTTACAAAACAAACTAAACTTGTTCTAGATGTGTTCCTATTCAATATTCGGGGATGAGTCATGACAGCTAGCTGAACGATGGAAAACACCGGCTATTTTCGTTACTACCAAATTTCTGACGTGGTGACTATAAATAGAATCATTTAACATTGAACTTACCGGTAAACAAGGAGATTTCGATGATGACAGCTATGTTGTTCGACATCAAACTATATTGGAGAGATGTTGTAATTATTCAACACAAATTTGTTATGTCAATATAAAATAAATACCTATAAAACGGCGATCATTTCTACTGTATCTTTTAGACCGATATATCGTTCACGTTTTGCCTGTACGTACACACAGTAGATGGTGTGATATTCACTTATCTGCCCCTTATTAAACAGGTAAAAAATGATACCAAAGTTATATCCATGACTAAAATGGAGTATCGGGACTCACAAGGTGTTAAGAATAAATTAATGAAATGTAAGAAATAGAAAGAGCCATCATTAGACGATACATCATGTGTTTAATAACTCCACAGCAGATCATTACAGGGGGTAAAACAGACTATTATAACAGCGATCTCTCCCGCTGGCCAGTCGGGAACCTTCGGCACTTTGGTTTAATGAGAAAGTAATGCCCGAGGAGTTCCGATTGTCCCACTGGCTTGAAACAGTTACTTCCCCTATTAGAGCAGGTGAAATCTATAAGTGAGAAGGATTCGTGTCTGTCTCTTTACATAACTAAACACCACGCGAGACGCCTATGAACCGGGAATAAAAACCGTTTTTCTCAACAAATACTTGTCATATCGAGTCAA
Organism: Argopecten irradians irradians; assembly: GCA_004382745.1. Taxonomy (NCBI): domain Eukaryota; kingdom Metazoa; phylum Mollusca; class Bivalvia; order Pectinida; family Pectinidae; genus Argopecten; species Argopecten irradians. Next base: position 1,441,843 of record SAYR01030637.1, read on the forward strand.
ACGTTTCACGACGTTTATTACTTGCTTTAAAGACGGAATATTTAGGGGATATGTCTTAAATTTTCGTTAAAAAATATAGACAGCTCATAAAATGACAGCACAGCTTCAGAAAGTAAGACGGTAACTCTCGCACCCGCAAGCTACATCAAAGGCTGCGCCGGCGGATATCAAAGGAAAATCAGTCGTCGCCCAACGCCACGGTCAGTGCACATACACAAAAGCGTCTGCTTTGGACTTCCCCAAAACCCAGTGTGACTTATCCTTCTCATATACGTCCTTGCTTTATCCGATGACCGACAACGAGCTCGAGACCGTACATGTACATGTGTATATGATATAAAGACCTCTTTCACGAACAATGGAAATTTGCCCACGAAACAATTTTATCAAAACTAAACGTTGTATGTAGCAACATTAATGCAAACCCTTGAAATACGTTTAAAAAATTCAAAAGGTCACAGGGGCCTGTGCTATGGTCAAATTAAAATCGATCTGTAAAAGTGTAGGACAGGGTTCCCTTTTTAATCCAAAACAATATCAAAATCATTTTTTTTATATCGCCCAACTGTATTTTTTAAGTATAAATGATTACATACTATGATCAAAAGTATGAAGACAAGTTGTAACTAATGAAATCTTGGCTACATTTCTAAGACATACAGAAAATGTCAAATTGTTTGGTGTTATTTTCGGCCATTTCAATTATATTAGCAAAGAATATTCACACACTTCCAGTCTGACTGCACCAAAAAATATTTAAGTTGGCTCATTACCTGGAGTAAGCATTGTGAAAATTTGAAAAAATTAAAGGTCTTAATGAGGCAAGGTCTTTTTTTTGGCAATATTACACCATGGTCGCACCACGGCCTTTTTCAATCATAAAATTGAGAAAACTATGGTGGCTGATTACGGCCATCTCGTGTTGTTGTGTTGTCGCCTTGTCGTGTTGTCGCCTTGTCGAGTTGTCGCGGTCTCAAACTGCGACAACCCGAGATTTAACAGTTAAAATGTCGACTTGTCGCGGTCGACAACACGACAAGACGACAAGTCGACAACACGCTAATTAGCGCGTACAGAATATCGTGTTGTCGCGGTAAAATGTCGACTTGTCGTGTTGTCGAGTTGTTGTGTTGTCGACTTGTCGTGTTGTCGAGTTGTCGACTTGTCGCCTTCCTGTTACTCATGCGCAAATCATATGAAATAGCCACTATCTTTGAATATAGAAAACTGAAGTCAGTGCTTGTACCATAGACCATATTGGTGGCATATTTCTGCCATCGAGTTGCCGACTTACGACTTAATGATGTCGACATAATTAAGGCATTAAGTCGACATCATATCGGAAGATGTCGACATAAACAGAAGAATATGTCGACTTACCACATGAACCTGCCCACATAATGATTCCAAGATAATTATGTAGAAAGTCGGTAACTCGGCGATTAATCGTGTTTATGCTCGGGTGTGACACCGACTTGTCAGTTATTGATGTCGACATCTAAACTAAAAGATGTCGACATCTGGTCATGAAAGTGGAATTCAAAGGCCATCCTTTCATAGGGCACTGTGTATATGCAGCAAGGCGCCATACAGCAGAGTTCGACGTTGATTTTGTTAATTCAGAAAAGTTTTTATATATTTGATTACAAAATTAAAAATTGTGATCCTGCATATCCCGGCCATGCAGCTGTAGCCTGCGTGTACGTAGCTGTTAGTCCGAGCTGAGGAAGTTAGAGTGCAAAAGGACTCTGCTTTGTACAACGAATTTCCATCCTTTGGCCATAATCAGTTATTAATATATATAACCGTGGGTTGAAAATTCGTTTAAAAGCTGTGTGTGTGCTTTGTGGATTAGCATTCGTACTAAGTCCATGTGGTACATACCGTACTATACTATATTACAATTATTTTTTCAAGATTTCATTTTTTTGAATCACGAAAAATACCAGTTACGTAATTTAAAAGCCAAAAAGGTCACAGTACAGATACGCAATACCCATTTGGAAACCAGCTTTACTTGTTAGCTTGCCCTGTCCATATATATACATAAATATATACATCCCTCGATACACTTATATGAAGGCACAACAAATTTTGTTACGGTCTTAATGGCCAGATTCAACCTTTGGGCTAAAAATCCTCCCGCGGGACGCGGTTTTAGCTCCAAACTCGGGATATATCTGCATCTATTTTTTGTAGTAAAAACGTAGTAAAAAAAGTCACGTGCTTATACCTCATTCATGCCATTGGCCGGAATATACAATTGTATTATGGGTAACTAGTGATCACGTGATTGTGTGTTTACTTCCAAATATGGTGATAGTTTGCTTGCCATTTCTTCGGAGAAATTGATTTATTTGAAAATATTTAGACTCCAAAATGTTATTAATATTGCATGCATATCATTTTGACTTGCACATATGTATTATTTTACTATAAATAATGATCTGATATGAGTTATAAAACTGTCATTTTCACGTTTTGTAAATAAATGATATAATGCGAATTGACCAATTCAATAGGTCTAACCGTCTAATCTAGGATCAGCGAAGATCGGCTACTCCCGGCTAAATTCGTAGAATTCTAAATTTATATTTATATACAAAATGTATATTATTACCTGCTTTAGGTTTCAGAACATATACATGTACATATAACACAGAGAAAATAAGATCTTCTTCAAAAGGCCTAATTATGTATAAATACCAGGTCAGAGAAATCCCTCTATTTGGAAGTAAACACACACTCATGTGACCACTAGTTACCCACTAATACAATTCCATATTTATTTCGGCCAATGGCATGAATGAGGTATAATCACGTGACTTGTTTTACTACGTTTGACTACAAAGAACGCGTGTTTTGTGCCATTATTGGGAAAATCCCCCACGGATCGTGATTTCATTTCCACCATTTGAAACAGAAGGCTTAGAGTAGACTTTGATTTTGAAACATTGATAAATTGAAGATTACATGTTGTGCCATGGCAGATGTCAAAGTTCATGTATATATACTCGACAATTACTTGAAACATCATCTAATAAATTTGTGTTGAAATTATAATTGATGTTGACCAGGAAATGTACCAGTCTAAATTTTGGTTGAATAATGCATGGAAAGTGAATTATTCAAACACTCTGGATATCGAATTTTTAATCATTAATTTCTTTTGAACTCGGGACTTTTTGGGTGTGTAATTAGGGGAAAGTTGATAACTTTTTATAATGTATGTACCCTAATTTTCTTTTGTTGATTTACGGACCCTGAAAGATACGGATTATGCGGCTTTAACTTTTCCACTTTGTGGAAAATCCTTCAAATCGGATTTATCTCCCTTGATTAAAATGACAAACCATGTACCTTTGCTATGTTATAAAGTTTTTTTTTATTTTTTATTTTTTAAATTCAATAATAAATGCAGATCAAATATATTAATCAAATATGTGTATTAATTTAATTTGAAACATGTTTGTTTTGCTGAAAATTTGAAAAAAAAATAATATCAATACAAAATATTCATGATTGTAATTTGATTGTTGTTGTTTTTGTACTTGCTGTAAAATGAGAAAAACCGTGTTGTGGAGAAGAAGTTTGTTAAAATTTGAATTTTTTACAAATGGATGAGAGTTGAGAATGTCTAACAGTCACCTGAATTCCGATATGCACAGTTATAAATAATGTTTTGCTTTTAAACAAACAAATAAATATGTCTCCTATATAAACTATGGTAAAGACCCTATCCCCTGGGGAAAATTCCGAGACCCCAGGGCCATGAAATTCACAATATTGGTAGAGGGCCTTGAGACCTGCCATGTAAGCACATAAGCCCGTGTTTCTTAGTATATGTGTACATATGTATTAGATTCCCAAAAAGCTAAGTGGGCTATGCGGAAGCTTATAACTATTTGTTTGGAAATAATATGGAAAATAAACTATGATATGATAGTATTGCTAACAATTTCAAATGGTGGAAATGAAACCACGATCCGCGGAGGATTTTCCCCATAATTGTACAAAACACGCGTTCTTTGTAGTAAAACGTAGTAAAACAAGTCACGTGATTATACCTCATTCATGCCATTGGCCGAAATAAATATGGAATTGTATTAGTGGGTAACTAGTGATCACATGAGTGTGTGTTTACTTCCAAATAGAGTGATTTCTCTGACCTGGTATTTATACATACTTTGGCCTTATTTTCTCTGTGTTATATGTATATGTTCTGAGCCCTAAAGCAGGTAATAATATATATAAATATAAATTTAGAATTCTACGAATTTAGCCGGGAGTAGCCGATCTTCGCTGATTTTAGATTAGACGGTTAGACCTATTGAATTGGTCAATTCGTATTATATCATTTATTTACAAAACGTGAAAATGGCAGTTTTACAACTCATTTCAGTTCATTATTTATAGTAAAACAGTGCATATGTGCAAGTCAAATGATAAGCATGCAATATTAATAATATTTTGGAGTCTAAATATTTTCAAATAAATCAATTTCTCCGAAGAAATGGCAAGCAAACTATCACCATATTTGGAAGTAAACACAAAATCACGTGATCACTAGTTACCCATAATACAATTGTATATTCCGGCCAATGGCATGAATGAGGTATAAGCACGTGACTTTTTTTACTACGTTTGACTACAAAGAACGCATGTTTTTACTACGAAAAATAGATGCAGATGTATCGCGAGTTGGGAGTTTAAAACCGCGTCCCTGGAGGATTTTTAGCCCAAAGTTTGAATCTGACCATTAAAAGCCCATTACCTTTCCGGAGCAAAATATAAAGGTTTCTTAAAAAACATCAATAACATCAGAAAATGCATACCGATGATCTAAAATGAGGTTACGACACCAAACATATGCAAGATTTCCTGCGTAATATATGAAAACAGTGGAGAGTCAATTAGCTGTTATGCCGTCTGGGGCAGTGATAGTCAACTACCGCGCGGTATTTAGGACGACGGCGGGAAACATAATACGACCCGCGTTATGAAAATAAACATTTTATTTATTTTAATCAAATCGTTCAGAAGGTGATGATTAATGTAGTATTAACGGTAAGTTAATAATTTTATGGACTCTACAAAATTATCGATCTTGTTTTACATTCCCATTTTAAAAATTAAAATCCGTTTCGGAAAGGTAGTCGGCCTTTAAGACCGTAACAAAAATTCGTTGTGCCTTTATATAAGTGTATCGAGGCAGAGATTTACATTTAAATCTCTGATCGAAGGATGTAAATATTTATGTAGGCCAAGCTAACAAGTAAAGCTGGTTTCCCAACATGTATTGTGTACCTGTACTGTGACCTTTATGGCTTCTAAATTACGTAACTGGTTTTTTTCGGGATTCACAAGAAAATACAACATAAAAAAGTCTTCTTTTTTATTTTTTTTTATTTTCAATCATTCCTTTAATATAGTATAGTACGGTATGTACTACATGGACTTGGTACGAATGCCAATCAACAAAACACACACACAGCTTTGAAACGAATTTTCAACCCACGGTTATATTAATAATTAATAATTCGTTGTACACTTCCTTAGCTCGGGCTAACAGCTACGTACATGCAGGCTACAGTTTCATGGCCGGGATGTGCAGGATCACATTTTTTTTTGAAATCAAATGAATAAAAACTTGAATTAACAAAATCAACGTCGATCTCTGCTGTATGGCTTTTGCTGCATACACACAGTGGTCTATGAAAGGGTGTCCTTTGATTTCCACTTTCAAGACCAGATGTCGACATCTTTTAGTTTAGATGTCGACATCAATAACTGACAAGTCGGTGTCACACCCGAGTATAAACACATTAATCGCCGAGTTACCGACTGTGTACATAAATATCTTGGATTCATTATGTGGGCATGTACATGTGGTAATTCGACATATTCTTCTGTTTATGTCGACATATTCCGATATGATTTCGACTTAATGCCTTAACGATGTCGACATTATTAAGTCGTAAGTCGGCAAATCGATGGCAGAAATATGCCACCATAAAATTGCAATATTTTCTAATTTTCGGATTAACGGGCCTTCGAACTATTAGGCCTTAGCGGTTCAAGTGACCTTAAAATTAACAGATGACGATTACTGCGTACTAATCAGACGGCGTGACCAGACCATTATTACACGATTATCATATAATAAACAAATTATTGAAATTCATAGTTCAGAGAAAAATACTTTGACAACTCTCGGTAAAGAAATTGCTATCAAATTTCTTCATCTAGGTACAAACACATGCACACAATTATTTTCATTAGCAATCCAATATGGCGAGTGTTATCCATTGTTTGCGCATGTGTAACAGGAAGGCGACAAGTCGACAACTCGACAACACGACAAGTCGACAACACGACAAGGCGACAACACAACAACACGAGATGGCCGTAATCAGCCACCATACCTATCTTCTCGGTGTGTCGGCAAAGAAGCAAAGTCCAAAATTTAGTCGCCTTTTGCTGGACATTATATGTAAAGGATAAAAAACGCGTAGAACAGAATGGGAAAATGCTAGAAGTAGGGATGATTAATTGAAAAGCAAGTGATCAATTGATGTCAATTAGTATATTTAATGTCCGTTAATGCCTTTGGGATAGCAGGTCTGTAGATAGATAATCCAGAATCTCTCTCTCGATCGACGCTTGGTTTGTGTCCAGTAGGAACAGTGCTCAATTGCAATCACCTGCATGTCTTTCCAACTATGGCTGGGTAAGTTGAAATGTCTGGCAACAGGATAGTCAGGTTTGTTCTGTTTGATAGACCAGCGGTGATTGTTGATTCTGACGTTGAGTGGGCCACCGGTTTCCCCAACGTATTGCATTGTGCATTTCCTACACGAGAGGAGGTAGATTACATTGCTTGTTGTGTGCTCTGTTGTTGATAGCGCATTCAAATATGTCTGTGGATGCTGTGTATGGACATATGCACCGTTTATTGTTGCATGTCTGGAATGAACCCGTTTGTGTAGCAGGAGTAAGAGGAGGAAGTTTGCTGCTCACTACAAGGTCTTTTACATTTTTTGGTCTGCGGTAGGCTAGTAACGGTGGCTCTGGGAAAATACGCCTAAGTTTTGTTGATGACTCAATGATTTTCCAGTGGTTCCTAAGGATAGAAGGGAGATGTGGTAAGTTAGGATGGAATGCTACCACACAGGGAACACGTTGAGTGGCAGTTCTGATTTGGTATACGAGGAGATTGGCTCTATCCAGTGTGCGGACCTTGTCGATTTCTTGGTCGATCACATGCGATTTGTATCCTCTAGAGAGAAGGTGGCATTTCATCTCTTCGCACCAGCTTTCGAAGGTGGTATTGTCGGACACTATTCGACGGATTCGTAAAGCATGTGAATAGGGAATGCTTCTGGTGGGTGACCGCCTTATATCCCTACGGCCCAATAGTCCGAAGGCCCGTCAGTCCGAAGGCCCATTAGTCCTAAGGCCCGTTAGTCCGAAGGCCCAATAGTCCGAAGGCCCGATAGTCCGAAAACGGATAATATAATTGGGATTTATATGCGAACAGTACTTGAAATGAAACAAACGTTTATTACTAAATTTTACCCATTACATTTTTCCACAAAATATGTCTCGTTAAAAAGCTCGCTAGAGGTCAAAGTTTACCAAAAGTGACTATTTTTAGAATTTTTTTTATTTTTCATTTTTTCCCAATTTTTTTCAATACATCGATGCAGTCAGTATGTCGTTCTGAAGGTTTTGATGTCTCCAAATTTAAAATTGGTCGACTAATTAATGTTTTATGACGTAATTAATATTTAAGGAAGATTTTTTTGCAAATTTCAACAATTATATTTTAAACATCTCCTCTGACGCCACCAGTCAAATCAAGCCCAAACTCACACAAGATCTTCCCTTGTTAATATGGTGTCGATTCAAATTCAAATATGGCTGCAATGATGTCACTTCCGGTTTAACCTAGACAGCCACGATTCGTTAACCATTGAGCTAATTCCTTTGAATTTTTTATATTTTATGTAGAATACCATACTGATAAACTTTGTAATTGTACGTTTTCTCTAAAATGTCAACTTCCGGTTGATCATTGACTCATGATGCAAATTCGCCGTTTTCGGTGAAAATCACGAATACATCTTCTTGTCATGTTCTACAATGTAGAGAGGCTTGATATTGTACATGAGGTATGCTAAGGTAGTTGACTATCAGGTTTGAAAAAAAAATAAACGGCCTTGACCTTCATCCCAGGTCACAGAGTGCTTGTGATTTTAGAGCGATGAAAATGATCCAGTGAATATACAGCTCTTTGAGACAGCCCTAGCTCGTTAGCCACACAGCCAATTTCTTTGATTTTTGGATATGTTATGTAGAATTGAAAATGAAACAATTAACTGACTTACCACTTTTCTGTTATACGTGAAATTTCGGTTGTAAATAAGGGTCAAAGTTCAAAAGTGCATTTTTGACAAAATGATTAACACATCTTCTTTTGAAATTCTAGAAGGCCTAGACACCTAATATTAGGCATGTAGCATGCTGACATAAATGCCTACCAAGTTTTTCGATATGATTGACCTTGACTTATATTCAAAGTCACAGGGGCCAAAAAATCTAAAATCTCAAAATGACTTCTTCTGAAGTTCTGGAAGGCCTAAAGATCTTATACTAGGCCTGCAGGATGCTGAAATAAATGGCTGTCAAGTTTGTTTATATAAATGACCTTTACCGGAATACCTTTTAGGTGAAAAACCGGTCAAATTGTCCCGGTGACACTTTCTAACTTTATTATTATTTTTATTTTATTTTTTATTTTGATGTCATTTTGACCTGGCATTGCTCCATGAAGAAATGACAACTTGCTGCCCATAGAAATTGTCAGATCAGCAGTGCCGAAAAATGTTTTCGTCAAAATACGTTAATTATAACAACTCTATAACTTGCAATATTTACTACTTTTCGGACTAACGGGCCTTCGGACTATTGGGCTTTCGGACTAACGGACCTTCGGACTATTGGGCTTTCGGACTAACGGACCTTCGGACTATTGGGCCTTCGGACTAACGGGCCTTCGGACTATTGGGCTGTAGGGATATAAGGGTGTCACCTTCTGGTGGTATGCGAGGGATGACAATTGGTTGGACGGAGTTATAGATGATAATCAGTAGGTTTGGAATACAAGTCAGTACTAATGGCCTCTTCAACTAAGGTGGATCTAGTGTCTAGAAATGTATTGGTATCTGATGATATATCGGCAGTTAATTTGATGGTATTGTGGAATGTGTTGGCATGTTCAATAAATTCATCCAGAGACTGTCGGTTGGAGGTTGACGTTGACGTGGATTTGTAATTGACTGTGACCTTTAGACATGAACTACAGGTAGAAGTGAGTACATGCACATGTATGCAATTTACAAACATGCATACACCGTGTGCATTTGATGAAAGCGTGAAGTGCATAAATTGATACTGTATTCATATATTTGTTCTTAAATTAAACATGTTACACAATCATAAGATTGTCATTGTCATCCCAGAGCAGAATTTATAATATGATGCTTATTTAGATTCACACTCATTTCAAAATGTAAAAAGAAAAAAAAAAAAACAGGAAAAAAATAAAACAATTATACATGAAGCATTTTGATTTCGGTCAATACATGGTTATATCGACCAGAGGAAAAATATCGACCTCGAACTACGTCCTCGGTCAATATTTTTTTCTTTGATCGATATAACTTTGCATCAACCTCATCAAAATGCCATATTTGTATTTTATTGACTAATTAGAAAATAAAAAAAAAATATTTGGTTTAACTGAATTTATTTCATAATAATGAATGAAGAAATAATGCATTGAAGTTGTATTTCTTGTAATTTTCACCATCACAAACTCTCATACATGTAAAACATAAAATGTGTGAATATGGATGCTTATCTATGATGGTTCAGATCCATGAAAG